>BPLQ01007199.1:0-11302 GCA_021605075.1 Caerostris darwini | reverse complement strand
GCATAATTAAAAGATGTGTCTTCGGTAACGAAAACCGAGGCGTTTTCCGAGAAATCTGACAGAAAATATTAAATTACCGAATCCAAAACCAAGAAAAGCGAAACGAACAAAATACTTCTTCTTCAACGAAGCATTTTAATTAACAATCGGAACAACACCACGTGACTATTTCTCATTTCCATTAGCCAATCAAGTCATTAATTTTTCTCCGAGAAAAAGTCGTCTGCAATTGACGTTCGAATAGAAAGAAAAAAGAATAAATAAATAATTCGACATTATTCTCAGGAACCAATCTGCACAAAAGTTTCGCGGAATAAGTTAGATAAAAGGCGAATGTTTTCCAAGTGAATAAGTGATTAAAGCAGGGTGTTATGGGTTAACCTGACGTAGCCATGAAATGTCTGAATGAGTAAAACGTTTCGATTGGTTTTGGTATTTGTCTCATAAAAGTTCTCTTTTATTTAATTATTTTTTTTTGTTGTATTCTTCAAACGCAATTGTCATTAAAAGAAATAATTTATTCTCATTCGTATTTATTTTAAAAGCCAACGTTCTTAGTTCCTCAGTAGCAATTAAATGCTCTGTTTATAAAGTTATTTTTAAGCAAGTAAATGAATTCCGAATTCTTATCGTTTCTGTTCTTTTTTTGAGAACAGAGATAATCTAAGAATGAAAACATCAAAATAATTTTTCTCTGAGTCTTTAGCAATAGAAGTAATTGTGTAGAAAATAAAAACACATGCCATTGTTAAAATTACATTAGGTTATTTTGCTGTGACGTCAATGACTCTAAACCTAGGCATACATTCTCTTGAAATTTAAAATTCAAGTTAAAACTCAGAACTTTTAATTGCGTGCGTATAAGAAGTATTCGTCAATATTTTATAGGTAATGGGGAAAAGTTACAACTTCATCAATACTCTTAAGTGAGAAACATTGGCTGAATAAAAAAAAAAAACTCTTTAACTCTATAGGCTGAAATTCATTCGATCATTTTGAACATTTTTCATTTATTTTTTTTATTATTTTTATCGTGACTTTTAGTCCCACTTTCAAAATGCTGTCAGAAAAAAAAAACACCGTTACAATCCCTTCACATTTGTAGAAACTTGAAGAAGAGGGAAACGGTATGGCATCAAAAAAAAAAATTCCAAAGTGTGTATGACTATAATAATACAATTGTTGTCATTTCGATTCAAAATATCACTGGGAAACAAATTCACTTTCTTTATGCCGCTTACAGCGCCATCTATTCATACACTTTGGAACTTTTTTGATGTCGTACAGTTACCCACTTCAAGTATCTTCAGTTCAAATTTAAACTCGTTGTGACAGCATTTCGAAAGTTGAACTTTTATAATCACCCTGTACATTGCATATTTTTATATATAATACATTACATATTATAATATTTACTAATTCTAGGAATTGACATACTAATAAATAAAAGGGATAATCACTTGCTAAAACAATAAGAATTTCTTAAAATTATAAAGCATTTTGAGTATATTTCATGTGTATATTTATTGTTTTTCATAATTACAAGATTTATTTTTAATCAAAAATGATAAGCTATAAAACTAAAGAGTATTAATGATGAAGATCTATTTCTATTTAAAAAATTTCAGTGTTATATATAAGATACATATAAAATTATAAGATAATATAGTAAAATCTTAATTATTTATTTCACTTAAAATAAAAGTTATAAAATAAAACTATAAGTTTCTACAACAGCGTTTGTTAAAAATCAAAATTTAAAAGGTTAATAAAAATATTAGATCATTTAAATAAGTTAAAAAGTCATTGAGCAGTTTTAACTTAAAACAGAATTAACGACTTGCTCAAATTTTTTTTCATATAAAATTACATTTATCAAAGCTCCAAAAAGAATTATTTTCAAATTTCGGATTTTGCAAAAAGAAGGCAGTTTTGATATTTTACTTTGAAACCTTATCTTTTAAAACACGGCTCACTTTTCATTTTTGTAGCAGAGCAGGATAACTTACTTATCTCTTCCCTTCGTTCTCTTATCTGTACTCAAACAAATTGGAAAATGGTGTTCTAAATTTAGCTGCAAATTATCCTCATATTTCTGCAAACGATAATCTCGCGCGACACGCAGACGAGAACCACTCATCCGCGAAGTGATGCCACAACGCGAGAGCTAAATTAATTATGCATTCTTCGGATTTTATGAATCGTTTAGGCTTCTTTCAATGTTCTAGAATGTAATTTTCGCAGAAATGTATTCCAAAGGAATTCTGAAGTGTTCCGGATTATTCCACAAAAACCTTAAGTGTGCTCGAATAATTCCGTCACTGCGAAAATTGTTACACTCAAGTTGAATAAAGATATATATAGGTGGAATTATTTCAATTATTTGAATAAATGGAATTCATTTTGTTGGGGTTCGTATGGATCTGTTTATTCCATAATTTCTTTGTTTTCTATTCGCTATTCAATATCTTCCTCTGTTGCTTTTGATAAGCTTTTTTTATTTTATTTTGTGTATTTTAATTAGCTTGTGTTTATGTCTTTCGAAATATTCAATTCATACAATGGTTGAAAAGGATTTTGTTATTTGTTTGTGTGAATAGAATAAAGCTGTTATCCTTTGATTAATTATGTTTGTGTTTCCATACATAAATATTCCTTACTTGTTTGTGTTTTACTTTTTTGTCATTTTTAACTGAAAAAATCGTAAATGAGTAGCTTTACATGAATTATTTCACATTTAATAGTTTTTCTATGTAGGAATGAAATATACACTGAAGTGACAAAAGTCATGGGATAGCAATATGCAAATTTTCAGATGGCAGTAGCATCGCGTAGAACAGGTATAAATGCGCAGTGCTTTCGCAGAGCTTTCATTTCTGTTCAAGTTATTCATGTGAAGAGGTTGTGACGTGACGATGACCGCACGACGGGAATTAACAGACTTTGAAAGCGGAATGTTAGTTGGAGCTAGACGCATGAGTCATGCCATTTCGGAAATCGTTAGGGAATTCAACATTCCCAGATCCACTGTGTCAAGAGTGTGCCGAGAGTATGAAATTTCAGGCATAACATCCCGCCATGGACAGCGCAGTGGTCGACCGCCTGCACTTAACAACAGAGACCGGCAACGTCTGCAAAGAGTCGTAAATTCTAACAGACAAGCAACACTGCGTCAAATAACCGCAGAAATCAATGTGGGACGTACAAGGGACTTGTCTGTTAGAACTGTGCGGAGAAATTTGGCTTTCTTGGGCTATTCCAGCAGAAGACCGACTCGAGTGCCTTTACTGACAGAACGACATCGCTTGCAGCGACTCTCGTGGGCACGTGAGCATATCGGTTGGTCCCTAGATGAATGGAAAACCGTGGCCTGGTCCGATGAGTCACGCTTTCAGTTGGTAAGAGCTGATGGTAGGGTTCGAGTGTGGCGCAGACCCCACGAAGCCATGGACCCAAACTGTGAACAAGGCACTGTTCAAGCTGATGGTGGCTCCGTAATGGTGTGGGCTGTTTTTTCATGGCATGGACTTGGTCCTCTGGTGCGACTGGACCGAACATTGACTGGAAATGCTTATGTTCAGCTACTTGGAGATCACTTGCAGCCATTCATGGACTTCATGTACCCAAACAACGATGGGATTTTTATGGATGACAATGCGCCATGTCACCGGGCCACAACTGTTCGCGATTGGTTTGAAGAACATTCTGGACAATTCCAACGAATGATCTGGCCACCTAGATCGCCCGACATGAATCCCATCGAGCATTTGTGGGACATCATCGAGAGGTCTGTTCGTGCCCAGAATCCTGCACCATCAACGCTTTCACAATTATGGACGTCTATCGAGACAGCATGGCTCAATATTCCTGCAGAAGACTTCCAACGACTTGTTGAGTCCATGCCACGTCGAGTTGCTGCACTTCGCCGGGCGAAAGGAGGGCCGACACGATATTAAGAGGTATCCCATGACTTTTGTCACTTCAGTGTATAATTAAATGAAAGAATATTTGACGTTTATTAAAATAGAAGTTGCACAATAAGTAAAACTAAATAAGGTAATTTGGAAAATTAAAAAAAATTATGTGATTATTTCAAAACATCTTTTAACACTAAAATATCATTTTTATAATTATATTTTGATGAATATCACGATATTATTCAATATATTTCATTTAATATAAATATGTTATATTGGTTTATATTTTCTAATCTTTGTTTTGTAATTGTTATTACAAAACAAAAAGTTATTTATTTATTTCGTAATTGTTATTAAAAAATAAAGAGTTATTTATTTATTAGTAAATTATTTATTTTGATAATTTGGAATCAAGCAAACTATTATAAAGAAAAATAATTATTTCATCGTTAATTTGTATAAATGTATTTCTGTAAAAGTATCTTAAACTAAGAACTTTGTATATAAAAATTGCAGCTTCAGTTAGTCAAAATGTTTTAATTACTGAATGAAATGTGTTATATACTGAATTGAGACAGCTATTATTTCGATTAAACAATCGAAAAAACATAAATTAACATTTGCTCACATAAAATGGCAATTTCCTTTTTTTATTATTATACCCCTTGAAAAAACGTTCATCATTTTTTTCCCACATTCACTCTAATAAAAGAAAAAAAAAGAAATATCGACCCAAAAAATTGGTGTTTCTTTTCAATTTTCGATTCTAACGCACCAAAATGGAGAAAAAAATTACACGCACGGAGTAAATCGGCGTCAACGTTGAATGATCTTGTAGCAACATTTTTTTTTATTCTCGGTGTTGTTGTTATCAGAAAAGACTATTTCTGATTATTTTTTTTCTGTCTCGATTTTTTTTTTAATAAAAGTTTCTTCGATCTGTTTTTCTTCTTGTTCACTCTTACTTCAAATTTAATTGATAAAAAAGGAAGGAAAGAAAAAAAAAAAAAAAGAATCTTTGAAGAATTGAATAGAAATAAAATTGTCTGCCCTTTTCCAGTTCTATTTTGCTAAACTCGAAAACTTCTCAAGGGAAGGAAGAAAAAAAAAGTAGAAGAGATAAAAAAAAAAAAAAAAAAAAAGAATAAGAAAAAAAAAATTAAACGTAAGGAGAAATTCGATGTTCGATTGGAAAACACCAGATTCGGTTTCTTTTGAAGTTCAAAGAAGTCTCCCCCGCAACTGTGTTGTCATTACAGTCGAAGTAGAAAATAAAACGAATTCTTTTTTTTCTTACCACAAAAAAGCAAACATTATTAGTTCGGCATCCTTTACGATACAGGAACGACTTAAGCATAAAATAATCTACTCTCTAAACATGAGACTGCGATTGTTATTGTTTTGATTAGGCTTAGTGCTTTGGTTTACAGTTTTATTTCAGATTTTGTTGTACACAAAAAAGTAAATAAAAAAAGCATATTAAATCAAGTTTTTTATAAAATTACGTACCCAAAACCAACGAAATAATCTACTCTCTAAACATGAAACCAAGATTGTTATTGTTTTGATTAGGCTTAGTGATTTTGGTCTACAGTTACAGTTATTTCAGATGGGATTTGTAAACCAAAAAAAGTTTTTTAAAAAAATAAGCTTTTTAAATCAAGTTTTCCGTAAAATTACGTAGACAAAACCAACGAAATATTAATAAAAAGTTTTATCAACAGATTTATATATAAAAAGCTTTTATTATAACTTCAACACATCATATTTATAACGTTAACTTATAAGCTTCTATTTATTTATTTATTTAAGTTTCTGATTCAATCTAAGTTTTTATAGCAAAAAAATTTGTGTGAAAATACTCCTAGTTATTTAATTTTTCATTCATGCTATTTATTAAAACGTTTTCACTATGAATGTCGTCTAATGATTTTATTATAATATTGCAATCATTTTTATATTATACCATTTTCATAACTACAGCGATTTTTATTAATTTTTTAACTCTCAACCAAAAATTTTTTATTATTTAAAAACATGTTCTTAAAATCAATACAAAAATTTTTTTGTAGTTGTTATTACAAAATACTTTATTTATTTAATTTGTAATTGTTATTACAAAATAAAGAATTATTTATTTTGATAATTGGGGATGAAGCCGTGTGTTGCAAATAAAAATAATTATTTCATCGTTAATTTGCATAAATCTATTTCTGTAATAGTATCTTAAAGTAAGAACTTTGAATATAAAAATTGCAGCTTCAATTATTAAAAATGTTTTAATTAAATACCGAATACTGACAGCTATTATTTCCATTAAACAATCGAAAAAACATAATTTAACATTTGCAGCATAAAATGGCTCTTTTTTTTTTTTATTGCATCCCTTGAAAAAAACTTCTGAATCATCTATTTTTTTTCCCACACTCACTCTGATAAAAAATAAAAATAAAAAAAAAATGGTGTTTCTTTTCAATTTTCGTTTCTAACACACCAAAATGGAGAAAAAAATTACGCGTACCGAGTAAATCGGCGTCAACGTTGAATGATCTTGTAACAACATTTTTTTTATTCTCGGTGTTGTTGTTATCAGAAAAGATTATTTCTGATCAATTTTCTTTTCTGTCTCTCTTTTTTTTAAATAAAAGTTTCTTCGATCTGTTTTTCTTCTTGTTCACTCTTACTTCAATTCTCTCTCAGTGGAAGAAACATCCGGATTTAATTGAAAAAAAGGAAAGAAAAAAAAAGAATCTTTGAAGTATTGAATAGAAATAAAATCGTCTGCCCTTTCCCAGTTCTATTTTGCTAAACTCGAAAACTTCTCTAGGGAAGGGGGGGGGGGGAAAACACGTAGAAGAGATAAAAATAAATAAATAAAAAACAAGAATAAGAAAAAATTAAACGGAAGAGAAATTCGATGTTCGATTGGGAAAACATCAGATTCGGTTTCTTTTGAAGTTCAAAGAAGTCTCCCCCGCAACTGTATTGTCATTACAGTCCAAGTATAAAATAAAACGAATTCTTTTCTTTTTTTTCTTACCACAAAAAAGTAAACAACATCCTTTACGATACAGGAACGACTTAAGTATAAAATCTACTCTCTAAACATGAGACTGCGATTGTTATTGTTTTGATTAGGCTTAGTGCTGTGGTCTACAGTTTTATTTCAGTTGGGGTTCATATACAAAGAAAGTAAAAAAAAAAGCTTTTCAAATCACGTTTTCTATAAAATTACGTAGATAACCTTTTTTTTAAATTCTTCGGTTTTTTCTTTATAGTTTACATTTATGTAGTTTATAGTTATAATTTATGTTTAAAAAGCTTTTATTATAACTTTAATATACGTTATTCATAACGTTAATTTATAAGTATTTATTTATTTATTTAATTTTCAGATTCAATCTAATTTTTTTATAGCAAAATAATTTGTGTGAAATTTCTCCTTTGGTATTTACTTTTTTATTCATACTATTTATTACAGCGTTTTAACTATGAATGTAGTGTAATGAGTTTGTTATAATAATGTAATTATTTTTATAGTATGCCATTTCATAATTTTATTTTGTAATTGTTACTGAAAAATGAGGAATTATTTATTTATTTTTAAATTGTTATTACTAACTAAAGAGTTATTCATTTATTTTGAAATTGCTATTACTAAATAAAGAATTATTTATTTATTTTGAAATTGTTATTACTAAATAAAAAATTATTTATTTATTATTAAATTATTTATTTTGCTAATTGAGAATGAAACAGTCTAATGTAAATAAAAAAAATTATTTCACTCTTAATTTGTATAAATTTAATTCTGTAATAGTATCTTAATGTAAAAACTTTGCATACAAAAATTTCAGCTTCAATCATTCTAAATGTTTTAATGAAATACTGAATTGTGAAAGCTATTATTTCCATTAAACAATCGAGAAAACATAATTTAACATTTGCAGCATAAAATGGCTATTTCCTTTTTTTTTTTATTGCATCCCTTGAAAAAACTTCTGAATCATCTATTTTTTTTCCACACTCACTCTGATAAAAAAAAAAAATCGAACAACAAAAAAAACCGGTGTTTCTTTTCAATTTTCGATTCTAACACACCAAAATGGAGAAAAAAATTACACGTACGGAGTAAATCGGCGTCAACGTTGAATGATCTTGTAACAACATTTTTTTTATTCTTGTTGTTGTTATCAGAAAAGACTATTTCTGATTATTTTTTTTCTGTCTCGATTTTTTTTTCTAATAAAAGTTTCTTCGATCTGTTTTTCTTCTTGTTCACTCTTACTTCAATTCTGTCTCAGTGGAAGAAGCATCCGGATTTAATTGAAAAAAAGGAAAGAAAAAAAAAGGAACCTTCGAAGTATTGAATAGAAGTAAAATCGTCTGCCCTTTCCCAGTTCTATTCTGTTAAACTCGAAAACTTCTCAGGCGAAGGGAAAAAACAAATAAAAGAGATAAAAACAAATAAAAAGGGAAACAGGAATAAGAAAAAATTAAACGGAAGAGAAATTCGATGTTCGATTGGAAAAAAACCAGATTCGGTTTCTTTTGAAGTTCAAAAAGTCTCCCCCGCAACTGTATTGTCATTACAGTCGGAGTAGAAAATAAAACGAATTTTTCTTCTTTTTTTTCCCACAAAAAAAGCAAACAGTTGTTCGGCATCCCTTACCATACAGGAACAACTTAAGTATAAAATAGTCTACTCTCTAAACATGAAACCACGATTGTTATTGTTTTGATTAGGCTTAGTGGTTTGGTCTACAGTTACAGTTATTTCAGATGGTGTTTGTACTCAAAAAAAGTAAATAAAAAAAGCATTTTAAATTGAATTTAAAAAAAAAAAAAAACGAAATATTAATAAAAGGTTTTCTCAACAGATTTATATTGAAAAAGTTTTTATTATAACTTTAATACATATTATTTATAAAATTAACTTATAAGTTTTTATTTATTTATGTAACTTCTTTCTGATTCAATATAATTTTTATAGTAAATTAATTTGTGCGAAAATTCTGTTGTTGTTTCTTATCCCACTTGGCTGGCCAAGCCTACGTGCCCATACGTACTCATGGTTGAAGGGCAAGGAAGCAGCTTCTGTTGTGATGGAGCATCCGTAGGTAGAAGTCTGACTTTGGCTCCGTGACGCTCTTACAGTCATAGGAGACCGGGACCTGCGGCTTAAAGTGTATTCCGAACCACTACAAACATGCATGGCACCGCCGGGATTCGAACCCGAAACCTGTGGCACCGAGCGCTAGACACTCGGCCATTCAGGTCCCAAATTTGTGAATGCCAACGGGCACGCGGTGTTCCCAGGTGGTCACCCACCCAAGTACTGACCGCGCCCAATGATGCTTGACTTCGGTGATCTAGCGAGAACCGGTATATTCAGCATGGCATGGCCGTTGGCCTTAATTCTTCTAGTTCGAAAATTCTTCTAGTTATTTAGTGTTTAAATTCCTACTATTTTTTATGGTCTTAGAATAAAAATACATAGCGCTAGTGGACTGTAAAAAACACTCTTTTGTCTCAAACGTGTCTTTTGTTCCAAAACCAAACGCGCAATGGCGGTGCTACATTTCTTTCTCCCTCCAATCAGCTCATGCCCACACAAACAGGATGTTTTATATTATCGGGCGCCGATTTCCACTATGTATGTAAAGCTATTTATCCATGAGGCAACACTATTTATTAAAGCGTTTTAACTATGAATATAGCGTAATGATTTTGTTATAATATTAGAGAGTTTTTGCATACCGTTCGTTAGTTACCGTAGGACGTCCGTTAGCATTTTTCTCCCTAGCGCGCGTGCTCAGTTTCCTATGAGCATGCGCGCTTGCTAACGGACCCTACGGTAACTAACTTTACGGTATGCAAAAACTCCTAATATTAGAGAGTTTTGCATACCGTACGTTAGTTACCGTAGGACGTCCGTTAGCTTTTTCTGTCTAGCGCGCATGCTCATAGGAAATTATGTTTCCTATGAGCATGCGCGCTAGACAGAAAAAGCTAACGGACGTCCTACGGTAACTAACGTACGGTATGCAAAAACTCTCTAATGAAATTATTATTATATTACGCTATCTTCATAGCTCCAATGACTTTTATTAATTTTTTTTAACTCTTAACCGAAAATTTTTCATGCTTTAAAAATATCTTCTTAAAATCAATTAAAAAAAAAAAAAAAAAACCAGCAAAAAAATTTTAATCATCTGGGCAGATATAAAATGTTACCCCAAAAATTTAGAATTTAATGTAAGAACAGAACGCATAATAGCAATTTTAAACAAATAAAGAAAAAGTATCAATAAATTATTCTCCTCCGTTATTGTTCAAAAATTAAAAACAGAATAAGTTTAAAATGTAAATAAATAATAAAAAATAAAAATAAATAGAATTCCAAACGATTCTATAAAAAAAACCGACGAAAGAAATTGAAATAAACTAATGATAATAGCTCACAAAAAATAATTAATTAAACCAATAAGAAACGTTGAAAGTGGTCCAGGACATCGCTAGCCCACTCTCCCCAGAAAAATACCCATATACTTTATGGGTCATAATTATTTTTACAGGTTTAAAGATTATAATTTCATAGGAAAATTAAAAAGTATAAAAGGGAAATGGAAAAAAAATTAAAAAGTGGATTTAATTTCCAAAATAAATAAATATACGTATGTATTCGATTACCAATTCTCTAATTCCAATTTTTTATTGACCAAAGTTTTAGTAGTTAAGAATATTCGAGCAATAAATGAATCTACACTATCTGGAAGAAAGTGACGGGACATCTCTCGAAAAGTAGAAAAGTCGACAATACAGCTGACACATGCGCAATAATAGGTATCACGTGTCAGCCATATCCTATAAATACTCTGTGGAGTCGACTAGAGTTGTTTTTTGTCAAGATGCCGCCACGGGAAGAGTTGTCTGAGTTCGAGAAAGGTGTGTTGGTTGGATTGCATCTTGCCAAGGTGTCAATTAGGGAGATATCCCGTCTCCGTAACTGCTCAAAATCAACTGTAGCACGTGTTGTGTCGCTACAAGACTGAGGGACACTGTCAGAACAAACCCCAAAGTGGACGACCTACAGTTCTCACCAGCAGGGACCGGCGGGTGCTCGGCACAGAGATTCGAAGTAACCGTCAAACATCCATGGATAACATCGCTAATGAGTTTAGACAACCCACAGGTGTGGCCGTTTCGACCAAGACTCTTCGTATCGAGGCCCATAAGTTAGGTTACACTGGACGTCGGCGCGGCCCATAAGCCTTGATTACGAAACCAACAAGAAAGCGCGCCTTCGATGGGCCAAAAGACCACCGTACTTGACTTTGGATGACTGGAAACGCGTCCTTTGGAGTGACGAATCACGATTTACC
>BPLQ01007195.1:0-67472 GCA_021605075.1 Caerostris darwini | reverse complement strand
GACAGAGGCACTCAATTTATTTCAGAACTATTTCGAAGTTTAGCTGCGCTATGTGGTGTTAAAGTAAACCATACGTCTTCTTACCATCCTCAGAGTAATGGAAAAGTTGAACGTCTTCACCGTACCTTGAAAACAGCTATTAGATGTCATAACAACGTTCGTTGGACGGACACATTACCAACGGTTCTTATGGGTTTGCGAGCTGCTCTACATGAGGACTCTAAGTATACAATAGCTGAAATGGTTTATGGCAAAACTATTAAATTACCAGGCGAATTCTTTGAAGAATCCAGATTGCCAATATCTGATGATAATTTCGTAAGTAATCTCAGAAAACAGATGGCTGACTTAAAACCATACCAATCCAAAAACAAATGTAAACAAAAGATCTTCATTCCAAAAGATTTGTACACATGCTCACATGTATTTCTGCGAATTGACAGAGTTAAAAACCTTTAGAACCCCCATATGAAGGACCCTACTTTTGGTATTGCAAAGATCCCGAAAAACTTTCTTCTATCAATTAAAAATAAACAAGTTAATATTTCAGTGGATAGACTGAAACCGGCATATGTGTTACAACCTAATGAACTTCTGAATCCAACATCATCAAATGATCATACATCTCTGCCGAGTGAACAAACATTTATACCAAGTCAGCAAGTTGCACAACCAAATACAACAACACGTTGTGGAAGACAAGTAAAACTTCCTGTTCGTTTCATTGACATTATTGACTTTTCTTCAAACTTATAATTCATCCATGTCCATTTTCCTAATTCACTTGATTTATGTATGTAAATGTTTATATTTAATTGTATTTGTAATTATTTTGTGCAATTTCAATTTGTATCAATGTGTATTTGTTCGCAAATATTTGTATTGATATATTAATTCGTCTACCATTTTCAAAGTAACGTAACTTTGTTACTGGTAGGGGAGTGATGTAGCGACACCTATTGATGTAAAATGGAATACAAATTGAACGACTTCTACTTTCACTGTTAAGAAAGGGAATTTTCCCGCTAGAATAAAAATAGAACGTAGTAAGCGTTCGAAGTAGAATAAACATGTCGTAATTGTGAAAATTGGATATCGTCTTTTATTTGCCGTCTGGATTTTAATAACACTACGCAACCTTTACAATACCGCCACAAATCCTTAAAATTCATCATCTTTTTTAAAAATTATATTGTCTATATTATATTATCTTGTAGATCACATTTTATTTTAGAATTCTTAATCAAATACAACACATGTTGACAAACTTTAAGCATAGAAAAGTTCAATGTTTTGATTCACAACTTTTCATTCCATATATTTTATTCCAATTCAAATTCAAACTTAGAAAATAAAAAAAATATTGGTAATCAAATCAGGTAATACTTACATACATTTGATTTATTTCGCATAGAAATAATATAAATTTCATACAATATAATTTTCACAAAATTTAAAGTAGTACATAAAACAATAATATTCCGAACATGAGAATTTTACGGTTATGTAGTCATCGAGACACGGCGCCATCTAAAAATAGTCATTATATTGTTCGAAAATTGAAGCTACGAATTCCTCTAATTGCAGTATTGCAACCCTAAAGGAATTGGCGGAAAATTGCCGAAAATTCAGGGTTGCAAGATTGGCGCCTTCCTCAATGCTAGATTTTAACCGATTTTGCATTTAAATACAAAAAAAATCTGAATAAAAACTATCCTATTTCTCAAGTTGGAACAAAACACACATTTTAAAAAAAAAAAGTTAAAATCGGATGGTTAGTTTCGGAGTTCATCGCGAACAAACATCGTGACACGGGAATTATATATAATAGATGATATACACTGAAGTGACAAAAGTCATGGGATAGCAATATGCAAATTTTCAGATGGCAGTAGTATCGCGTAGAACAGGTATAAATGCGCAGTGCTTTCGCAGAGCTTTCATTTCTGTTCAAGTTATTCATGTGAAGAGGTTTTGACGTGATGATGACCGCACGACGGGAATTAACAGACTTTGAACACGGAATGTTAGTTGGAGCTAGAAGCATGGGTCATGCCATTTCGGAAATCGTTAGGGAATTCAACATTCCCAGATCCATTGTGTCAAGAGTGTGCCGAGAGTATGAAATTTCAGGCATAGCATCCCACCATGGACAGCGCAGTGGTCGACCGCCTGCACTTAACGACCGAGACCGGCGACGTCTGCAAAGAGTCGTAAATTCTAACAGACAAGCAACACTGCGTCAAATAACCGCAAAAATCAATGTGGGACGTACAAGGGACTTGTCTGTTAGAACTGCGCGGAGAAATTTGGCTTTCTTGGGCTATTCCAGCAGAAGACCGACTCGAGTGCCTTTACTGACAGAACGACATCGCTTGCAGCGACTCTCGTGGGCACGTGAGCATATCGGTTGGTCCCTAGATGAATGGAAAACCGTGGACTGGTCCGATGAGTCACGATTTCAGTTGGTAAGAGCTGATGGTAGGGTTCGAGTGTGGCGCAGACCCCACGAAGCCATGGACCCAAACTGTCAGCAAGGCACTGTTCAAGCTCGTGGTGGCTCCGTAATGGTGTGGGTTGTTTTTTCATGGCATGGACTTGGTCCTCTGGTGCGACTGGACCGAACATTCACTGGAAATGCTTATGTTCGGCTACTTGGAGATCACTTGCAGCCATTCATGGACTTCATGTACCCAAACAACGATTGGATTTTTATGGATGACAATGCGCCATGTCACCGGGCCACAACTGTTCGCGATTGGTTTGAAGAACATTCTGGACACTTCCAACGAATGATCTGGCCACCTAGATCGCCCGACATGAATCCCATCGAGCATTTATGGGACATCATCGAGAGGTCTGTTCGTGCCCAAAGTCCTGCACCATCAACGCTTTCACAATTATGGACGTCTATTGAGACAGCATGGCTCAATATTCCTGCAGAAGACTTCCAACGACTTGTTGAGTCCATGCCACGTCGAGTTGCTGCACTTCGCCGGGCGAAAGGAGGGCCTACACGATATTAAGAGGTATCCCATGACTTTTGTCACTTCAGTGTATATAAAATTAAATATATACAGTAGATCCTCGATAAGTCGAAAACCTCCACAACTCGAAAATTTTTTTTGTTCCCTTGCCTTCAAGCTCCAAAACCTCCATTACTCGAAATTTCAACCCTCTTTAAGTCAAAATAATGAGTCAATCCCTACAAGCCATTTTGGTATATATTTTCCCTCCGTAACACGAAAAAAAAAAAAAAAAAAAAAAAATTGGACCTTTGTATCTCGAACATTAGCAACGTTCGATTTTACAACCTTTACAACTCGATCATTTGAAACTAATTACCTCTATAGCTCGAAGAAAAATAAGTTACCGACTTTAAGGATTTGCCCACAATGCACGTCATTGTTTCTTAGAAAATAATGTATGAGTATACAGCAAATAGAATAACCAATTCTATGAAATATTCTTATTATAATTCTTATTATTGCTATTGATTTTATTTGAACTCTAGCGATAGATAGAGAACGATCGAATTGTCAAAAGCAAATAAATAAATAAAAATATTGTGTATTAAATAAATCAATTAATTTTAAGGTTGTTTCGGAATTATTTTGATTTTTTATTGTAGTACATAATATAACTTTGAAGTTGCAAATAAACATGCTTATTACCTCTGTAACTTGAATTTTTATTTATTTGGCCTCTCTAACTCAAAATAAGTTAGTAAGAATCTAAACCTCTACAAGTGGAATATTTCCTTGCAAAATCCGGGTAAGTCGAAATCCTCCATAAGTCGAAAACTTTTATAACTCGAATTAATTGGCGTCTCCCTTGAAGTTCGACTTACAGAGGTTCTACTGCATATTAAATAAAATTAAATATCTATATTAAATAAAAAAATTAAATTAAATATATATATTAAATAAAAAATTAAATTTATATATATTAAATAAAAAATTAAATTAAATATATATATTAAATAAAAAATTAAATTTATCTATATTAAATAAAAAATTAAATTAAATATATTTATTATAAACGTATGCCTTCGCTTATGTAAACCAATGTAAGAACAGATACGAAATTTAAATTTATTCATTTTTGCCAAGCTAACAAATCTTTGGTATTTCTGTTTATTTTAAAATGTATAATCGTAACTAGTAATTGTTTTTATTAAATTTGCCATGTAATTAACACTGTTTTCTTACTTTAATCACACTTATATTACACATATAATCCCTTTTTATATTATTTCTATTCATTGCAACACGTAAAAATTAATTTTCTGTACGCTTTCAACTCTCTTAACGAAACAGATGCCTCTTTTCTCACTTGCCGGTGTCGTCTACTACCCTTTCCCTCGTGAAGAAAATGGACTAGACCGACGTCTGCGATAAACAAAACTAGGAGGGGAAATCCCTTTTTAATCGGCTACTCTTGTTCACTGTTGCTCGTAAGTCTAGTCTTCTTAATTAAACGTATTGAATCTGATTTGCTATTATATTTCTAAACATTGTGCTTCATCGCAAGAACATTTAATGCAGTAAACTTTTGACGAATTCAAAGGCCGCGAAATGACAGAATTTCCCATTAATTGGCGGTTACAACTAGGGCCGGATTTAAATGAAAAGAGGCCCTAGGCTATTCCACTTAATGAGGCCCCTTCACCTCCCATTTTTAAGTTTGTAAATTACATGAGAGATAATAAAATACATCATTACGGTGACGTATATCAATATTGTCACAAAAATTTTTTTCAATAGTCTATAAACACTTCACTAAAGTATTGAACTCAAAAGGCGAGAATCAAATGATCGTGTACGCAATCCTAAAATAAGAATCTTTTCTAACAACATTAACACGTATTTCATATTATCGAAGTAATACGAATATAACCGAACGTCGGGATATCACTAGGTCTGTTCGTTTGTCTGTTCCAATCTACACCAATCTACTTTAGTTATGCAAGAACAAACCAGAGCTTAGTACATAAGGCGCTTCAATATCTGCCTTAAATATGTGCTAAATATTGTAGATTTCTATTTGTGGGTAAGTGGTGTTCGCTGGCGTGTCAATAAAGCTGTGAATTCCCAAACCTGCGCCACAAGTGTCCACCCAACCCTGCCCAGTTACAATTTATAATAATTTCAAATTGCTTCTCAGGAATTAAAATACCATCCAACCTTTTTCCTGCATTACTTTGTAAACTTTATCTGTTTGCATTTTTAATGTAATTTTATTTTATTTTTCTAATTTATTTTATTTTATATTTAGTTATTTTTAATTTATTTATTATTTTTTGGAAGGGCATCGTGTAATGGACACTTAATTGTACCGATAGCTTTTGATTTTCGATCTCCTGCTTTAATTGTTCGCTTAGTAAGATATCTATTCTTAATTTCCTTTAATATTTCCGTTTTATTCCAATTCTATAACTTAAGCAATTAATTTTAGTGCAAATATTTTAATTTATTTTAAGATGTGGAGGTTTAATAGTTCTTAAAACCACGTTGGGACTCCGTAACCAGTAACCAATTCTTATACTTACAGGTTTCAGATACGAGTCCCTGCATTGCCATGGATGTTTGTAGTGGTTCGGAATCCACTTTAAATTGTAAGTCTCGGTTCTAATATGACTGTCGAGAGTTGGACGTAGAGCTGATAACTCTATCCTCTAAAAAGTCATAGTCACGGAACCTAGACTTGTACCTAAGGGTGCTCCATCACAACAGTAACTGCTCTGCCCCCCCCTTTCCTTCCTTCCATCAGACCACATGTGTTGCTGTCTACCAAGTGGGATAAGAAACAACAACAAATTTTTATCCTTCGAACATTTAGCTTGTTTTCAAGGCCTTTTGGTCATTTTTGTTAAGAATGACTGGTATTTTCCCTTTGTAATTTTGATTTATTTATATGTTCTTTTAATTTTAAAAGCATTAGTTTTCAATAGAATTACAGGAATTTAGCTTTAAAACAAAGACGTACTTCATATTCGAAAATATATATATATATATATATTTTTTTTTTTCTTTTTGCATTTAAGTTAATGTTTATTAAATGCTTTGGAATGTTGGAAAAATATTCATTATGCAATTGAATGTTATTATAACATTAAATTGAATTGATTTTAAGAAGTGATAAGTGATAAAGAAAGAGATTTAAAAAAAAAAAAGTTTATTGATGATGGTACTGCGTTTAGTGAACTTTCTTTGTATTATACTTTCCTTAATTATTTTGCAATATATCAGGCATATTTTCAATTTTTGTGCGAAAAAAATGTATATATAAAAAAAATTAATAATAAAATAATAAAAAGTTTATTTAATTAAGATGTTTATTAACTATCAATCAGTGTATAATAAACAAGCAATAAAAATATAATTATAAGGTTCAATATATTCAGACATATATTTTTTTAATTTTAGATCTTCAATTATGCATTTTCCTTTTTTTTTTCCAGTATTATATATATGTATTCTTAATTATGCTTTATAATAATGATGCTATTTTATTAATATTATTTAAATTTGATTTCAGGAATAACTGAATTCAAACCCGAGAATAAATTTTAGACAATTTATTTCATATCATCTATAATGAGAGTTTTACTTTTTATTTCATAAATAGAAAATCCTAAATATAAGTTTATCCTTACATCGAAATTTAAGAGAATATTATTAGTCTACCGAAATTAGACCAGTTTTAGATTTAAAAAACAATGAACTAAAAATTAATTTTTTTCAAAGTTATATATATATATATATATATATAGCATTTAACCTTTTTTCAATAAGTATTTAATATTTATAATTATTTAAGTATTTAATATTATTAACCTTGCTTCAATAAGTGTTTAATATTTAAAAATAATAATTTAATAAGTATGATAATTTATTGTGCAATATGAAATTTGAAAACAGAAATAAAAGTTTACCATTACATCGAAAGAATAATATTAGTCAACCAAAATTAGACCAATTTTAGATAATACTAAAGTGAAACTAACAATTTTTTTTCAAAGTTTATGCATATGAAATTTAACCTTCAATAATGATGCAATTAATAAAATAATTTATTGTCATATTATGGGAATTATATTGTATTGTATTGTATTATTATATTGTCCATATTATGGGAATGCACCATGAATATTATCAAGTTTGTGTTCAAAAATATAAATAAATAAAAATAAAGTAGATAAAAAAATAAAAAGTTTATATAATGAACATGTTTACTAAATATCAAGGTGTTTTTTTAAGTTGATAGCATAAACAAGCAATAAAAAGAATCTTAATTATAAGGTTCAATATATTCAGACATATATATATGTTTAATATTGTAAGCTGGTAATCAATTATGCAATTTTTTTTTTCAGTATTATATATATATATATTAATTACACTTCATAATAATGTTGCTGTTTTATTAATATTATTTAAATTTGATCTCAGGAATAACTAAATTCAACCTGAGAATATATTTTAGACAATTTCTTTCATATCTATAATGGGAGTTTTACTTTTTATTACATAAATAGAAAATCCTAAATATAAGTTTATCCTTATATGGAAATTTAAGAGAATATCAGTAGTCTACCAAAATTAGACCAGTTTTAGATAATAAAATTAACTAAAAATGTTTCATATATATATATATATATATAACATTTAACCTTTCTTCAATAAGTATTTAATATTTATAAATAATAATTCAATAAATAAGAAAATTTGTTGTGCAATATGAAATTTGAAAACAGAAATATAAGTTTATCCTTACATCGAAATTTATGAGAATATTATTAGTCAACCAAAATAGATAATAAAATGAAACTAACAATATTTTTCAAAGTTTACGGATCGAACATTTAACCCTCCTTCAATAAGTATTCAATATTTAAAAATAATGATTCAATAAACAAAGTAACTTATTGTTCATTATGAAATTTGAAAACATAAATATAACTTTTTCTTTACAACATTTAAGATGATACTATTAGTCTGCAAAACTTAAGTTAATAAAAACCAACTTTAAAAAAAAAATGCTTAAATTACTGAAAAAACTGAATTTTTGAATAAGTATTTCAAACTCTTTCTCAAAAGTAAAGAGTTGGGTATACTACATTTTATTTTGGGATAAAATAATTTACTGCCTATTTTATTAAAATGTATAGTTTCAAATTTTCACTAATTCTATAAATTTCCTAAATTAAAATAATAATTTACTTGGCACTTGTATTTTTAGTGTTGAATATAATTTCTATCAAACTATTATTAAAAAATTAAAAGTAAAACTTGTAATTCTATAAACTAAACGTTCAGATTATAACAGAAATAGAACAAAAGCATTGTACAGCACTAAAAAAAAAAAAAAATCCCATTTCCATGTTTTTGTAAGATGAGAAACTAAATTAAAACAATTTTTAGAAGGCTATTCCTATTCCATTCATTACATAAAAAGAACATTGCATTAAATACTTGCATTGTACAAACTTTTATTTTTTGTTCATACATGATTTTCTTCATATTGTAAAAATAAAGTAATGAAAAAATAAAATAAATTAAAACATATCCTCATGATTGCAATAATCATTTGTATTTTTTTTTTTTGTAAATTGGAATAGAAATTAAAAAAAAAAATTAATGTAACTTAAAAAATAAAAAATATTTGCACAGAATAATAAACACAAATTAAATCATAGAAATTAAAAAAGAAACATAAAATAACAAATATTTTTTACACAATACTTCAATTCAGAGCACAAATTAATGCATCCTTTGGAATTTAAACAACAAGTTGTTTATTTCAATCCTTTGATACCAGTATTATCTCTTTTTACGGCGCAAAAAAATCATGTTCTATGTTAATTTTTTTTAATATCGTAGATTAACATCATTGGATTAATATAACATTTTCCTAAATTTTTTTACCTTTTCAATTTTTTTCTTTAGACTTGACTAAAGCTGTCAGAACCTCTATGGCCAGCTGAGGTCTCTCTTTGCGCAGGAGTTTCCATTCCCGAGTTTCTTCTATAGCGGAAATATTAGCACAAGATTCGCAAATGAAGTTCATAGCAAATGCCTTTAAATCCTTGTCGTGAAGATGTCCCAGAACTAATGTGTTCAACACATTTTCGAGAGTCATGTTTTCCTTCAAGAAATCACTGCACACTCGTTTCAGGTCTTCGAATTGGTACTTGTCTGCAGCGAACAGAAGACCTCCGGCCGAAGCGACGTCCAGACTTTCGATTGTACCGGTGTACGTATGATGCAGCACGGCTCGTAGGATGGGCACTTCCATGTCGGTGATATGCACCGTGTTTTCGGTGTTTTCTTTCATTCGGACAGTAAACATGGCAGCGAAGACGGGGGATCTTGCGGACAGTATACTCTTGTGAGCTGGAATCGCAACCGATCCACACAAAAACGACATGTCTGAGAAATAAGACACATTTGGATCCAGTAAACATTCGAAATTCTTCGATAGCTCCGTCAATGATTTGACCTGGATTTGGTTTCCACTATCACATTTGCAAATGTTTTGTTTTTTGCTCTGAATCTTTATAGTCCCAATCAACTTATTTGAATGATAATTATCTTGGATGTTACTAACAAATAATTCTATTAATATGTATTTTGAACTATTTTCCACCAGTTGGAAAATCTTACGTTCAAATACTAGAAAATTTTTACCCGTTTGACGTGATGGTGCCACAAGTTTCAACGTTCCCGAGACTAGAACCTCTCCAGTTGTAGATTTACGACAAATTTCTACACATTTTAGTGATGTAAATCTTTGATCGCTGTATCCATAATCAAAATTCCTATCGTTCGACCATAAAGCTACCATTGTCCATTCGTCATTCAATATCAGATTAGAAACCACGTAGCCCTTTCTCCATGGATGCGGAGTATTTGTGCATCGTAAATCCCAGTTAATAGGAAATTCCGTCATTTTGTCCTCTCGAGTCAATCTCGGGAATCGTCAAGTTTTGACACAATTTATCCGTGGAAAATTCGCACTCACATCAAACGCAACTCAAAAAGTAAATAAGCAGCGGATTGCGAACCAGAGCAGCACACATCGAGAAGAAAAGCTTTCTACCCAATAGCATTGAATACGACTTTCAAATCAGTTGATAGCAGAGTCCATATCTTCTCGGAGGGGAGGTGGAGTAGAAGGAGAACGGGGAAGTATTTGTTATAAAAAGGCGGGAAGATAAGATATTCTGGCTAGAACAATCTCGCTGGCCCCGGATGTGTTTGTTAATCATTTGGTTATCTCAAAATACCCCTATATATCTTAATATTTTATTTCGTTAAGCAAGTTAAAAATTTGTAGCAAAATTGGAAGTCGCAATGCATAGTTAAGATAAAAGGACATCTTAAATAAGAGGGAGGTGTTGAAAGAAAAGTATGAATGAGACGGAAAATAGGTACTCACGTATTAACGGTACCTTGGCGACAGTTGCGCCAATAAAGAGCACACGCGCCAACCGCAGCTACAGATTTGGCGCCAATCTGCACTTAAAAATTTTTGTTCCAAATAATAAAATATATATGAAACACTTCACTTAAAATCAAAACGCTTTCAAAATATTTTTATTCCAAATAATAAAGACTCGCGACACTTAAAAACTGCCAAGTCTGTCGCCATGGTACCGTTAATACGTAAGTACCCGGAAAATATAAAGTATGGTAACAAACTTTGCGAACGGTACAAAAAAAAAAAAAAAACCCGGCGATGAGTTTAGCAATGAAAGAATCGATAATGAAAATCACGTGGTGTTAAATCTGATATAAAAGCTTTGTTAGTTGATAAATCAAATCATGACTCTTGTACGTGTTGCTTCATAGATAAATATCTCCACGTGCATAGTCAATAGAAAAAGAAATCTAATTGGAAGCCAGCGCCCGATAATATAACGATCATGTCTTGCGTGGGGTGAACTGGCTGGCGGGAGATAGAAATGTAACAAGAACAGTGTGCGTTTGGCTCACGAATAAAAGAGAAGTCTGACAATCCACTATTGTGCTATGTTTTTTATTCTTAGACGATAACATTATGGTCCGCGTCGACCCAGGAGTTGGAATCAGAATTCTAAGAAGTGTCTTAGAGGATTAAATTCAATCAGAATGAGTAAGTTGCAATTTTTTTTTCTAGTGATTTTTGAGTACTTTGCGGACCATTAAAATGGCAGTGTGGTTAGTATTAACAATTTGAAAAAGGACGAATGAATTGGGTTGGCTTGTGAATCGGATTTAACTGGGGAAGGCGATAAAAAAGATAGTAGATATAAGAAATTTAATTCAGGAAAGGGAAGTTTTTTTTAGACTGATACGGATTTAGTTAATAGCATAATTGAATCTGTACAAAAATCAGTGGAAGCTGAAAAGAGGGAGCGATCAGAAAGATTGGAGATCGATAAAATGAAAGCTATTCAGAATTTAGAAGTGGAGCTGCATAAACTTTTTTTTCTTTCTAACGCAGCCGGCAAACACTTAGACAGCTTGGTCTTGGATGCCTTAAGGCAAGTGCTGCACAGACGTTACTCACTTTGCATTACCCAGGAGGCGGTTTAAAGTGGATTCCGAATCACTACAAACACCCAGGGCAACGCCGGTACTGGAATCCGAAACCTGTGGTACCGAGCGCCAGAGCGCTGGCTACTCGGCCATTCAGGCCCAGCTGCATAAACTTAGGCAATTAGAAAAAAGAAATAGAGTTATAGAACCTGCAGATTTGGTTTGGTTTGTCATTCTACGGTCATCTTGTGCACACTTTAGGCTAATTAGACCGGGACCTGCAGTTTAACGTGACTTCAGAACTACTAACAAAAATCCACTTCACCGGCAGTATTCGAACCTGAAGCCTTCGGTACCAACGGCCAGAGCTCTAACCAGTTGGGCATCAGACCGCAGAGACCTTCGGAAGGAAAGGCCGATCAACTTCAAAACTGAATCTGTAGATGATCTAGAAAGTTTAATTAAAAGCGTAAAAACATTGTGTATACCGGTACATAACAAAACAGAATCTTTCCACTTATTTTTTCAGTCCCTTGAGAGAAGGCATTTAAAGTTAAAAATGTATCGGAAGAGTTAAAATCAGAAATTCTTTTTAATATTTTGGGTGAAAAAAAACTAACAATTTAATGGTTTATATATCGGAAGAGGATTTGAAAAATTATGATAATTTAAAAGCAGTCGTATTTAATGAACTTCAAACCACCCCTCAGGACTGTTTGAATCACTTTCGTAAGGCAGTAAAATCAGATTCTGAGCAGTTTGCTTCGAGACCGAGGACAATTTTTGACTATTACTGTCAGCTAAGAGGTTTGGTTTGGTTTGTCGCTCTACTGTCATCTAGTGCACACAGACTGGCACCTACAGTTTAACGTGGATTCCGAAACACTTACAAACCTCCATGTCACCGCCAGGATTCGAACCTGAAGCCTGGGATACTAAAGGCAAGAGCGATAGCCGCTTGGCCACCAGGCCGCTATCAGCTAAGAGGAGTTAACACCTTTAAATCGCTGTGTGATTTAATTGTATCGGATAGAATATTCATGTCCTTAGATAGAGAATTAACTACTCATATGCAGGAACAAAGTGGAGAGAATCTTATTTTAAAACCCAAGAGCTAGGTCGGGAAAGCGATATCTTTCTATCAACTCTGAAATCTAGGAATGACAACAACTGGAATTGAAAAGGATTTAATGAAAACAAAAATAAACGTTTCGTCGAAACAAAACCTGATTTTCAAAATTTGCAGTACAACAAAACGGCTTCGAATATTTTTTTTATCTGAGTTAAAGAGTTCTAAGTGCGTTTTGTGTAAAGCGAATCGTGCATTAAACACTTGTCCTAAATTCAATGTCCTATCGGTACCCGAGAGAAACGAAATTTAAAAGGAGCATAAAGCTTGTTTTAAATATTTCGCTCAAGAATTTTCTGCAGTTATATATAGATACAAAACTTGTTTTTGTGGGAAACCACACGACCGATTAGTTCATTTTCAAAGAAAAAATGAAAATGCAGGAGAAATGAATGTCCATGAGCAATCAGGTGAGAATCACGATAGCTCAAAAGCCATCTGTTGTTGCTTCTAACTTGGGTCGAAAAGAGCCCAACGCATTACTGAGTACTATTTGATGTTTAATAAAAGATTATAATTCAGAGTGGAGAGAGGTTAGATGTCTGTTAGACGTGGGAAGTCACAACACTTAGTTATATGCAACCCTACTTCCGTCATAAACCATCTATAGCTACTGCGATATTTTCATTACCACGATATTCTTCGCAAGATTAATTGACTGTTTCAATCATGCTTTGATGACAGACTTCTTTGAAAGCACTTAGAAGCATTTGATAGAGGGTACCAAATCTAGTTAAAGGACTTTGTAGATTCAATAGAGCTTATTCTAATTCTAGCTGCTCCTGCATCCTTTCAACACATTTGAATGCATCTTTAAATCTAGTATTGTAACTGTTCTTCCTCCTGTGTACTGTTGGCGCCACCCTGTTTCGATCAGGAGAAATGATCAGTTGGCATCGAAACTCTAACCAGAGAGGAAGCACAGCCCAACCGTCGCTGCCGCTGAGGAACATTTAATACAGCGCACTCACGCGCTTCTGTTGAGAAACGTTTAGTTTACAGGCTCTCAACCCCAGAGGAAATATATTTTGCACAACCATGTGTATTTGTTGGACTACAGACTCTCACCCGGAGAGGAAGTATATTCCGAGCAAACCTGAATAACTTTATTTTCCGCCTAGAAGTGGAATCCTTTCACGAACCTATAATTTTCAGTCTTTAAATGTGCTAAATATTGTATATCTCTAATTGTGGGTGTGTGGTGTTCGTGCGCGTGTCAATAAAGCTGTGTGTTCTCCAACCTGCGCTTCAAGTGTCATCCCATCCACGCCCAGTTACAATCTAGCTGCACAAACAACGACAACACTACAGTATTTATTATATGCAATTTGGAGGGTTCGTCATGTGTTAATAAGGTATTAAATTTTACACAATATTCCCAATTAGCAAATGTCAACACTAAATTATTAGCAAGGTTATTGTTACCTTTCTAGCAATCCAATGAATCCTTTCCACTGTCGTAATGTTTGCATAAAACTAAAACTGAGAATTTATTTACAAATTAATTATAAGATTTATAGAAAACACTTCATAACTTTTTCATTGAATTTACTAGAGAAAGCAGTGCAGTTGGATGTGTAGTGCATCTGTAACAAGAAAAGAAATGCTTCAACATGAAACAAGAAAAGAAATGCTTCAACATAAAACAAGAAAAGAAATTCTAGAACATGAAACAAGAAAAGAAATGCTTCAACATGAAACAAGAAAAGAAATGCTTCAACATGAAACAAGAAAAGAAATGCTAGAACATGAAACAAGAATAGAAATGCTAGAACATGAAACAAGAATAGAAATGCTAGAACATGAAACAAGAAAAGAAATGCTTCAACATGAAACAAGAAAAGAAATGCTTCATGGTGTCTGGGGAAAAAAAAATGCTTCCAGGGATGTTGAAACAAGAGTTGAACTTGAAAAAAGAAAAAGAAATGTAACATGAAACAAGGGAAATGCTTGTGAAACAAGGCAGTTCCATCTAAACAAGAAAAGAAATGAACATGAAACAAGCCAAAAATAAAATAGTTTTTATATACAGTCCATTGTGTCGAGTATTATTTCCATTAAATGAGTATGTCTCATTATTGGAATTTCTTTTATGTGTGAGCTATCGAACAAACATGAAAAGAGAAAAGAAATGCTAGAACATGAAACAAGAAAAGAAATGCTTCAACATGAAACAAGAAAAGAAATGCTTCAACATGAAACAAGAAAAGCCAAAAAAGCTTCCACTGGATAGCTCCGTCCACATTTTAATGCGTGAGTTGTAGCAACACTTGATATTGCTCTTTAAAGCGATTTGTTTCAGCAAGGACAAGAAATGCAAATCACCGGATAATTCTTACATACGAAAAAGCATACATTGCTTTAAAATAGATGGCGTCACGAGAGCAGTTGCATTTTAGTTTGTGAACACAAACGTGTGATTGACGAATTTTTTGTTTTAGATATTTAAAGTTAAAAATCAAGCAATTAATTTAAGAAATTATTATAAATTTAAAATTAAATTAAGATTAAGATAAGAAAATTAAGTTAAATTTTCGATCACACACGTGTGATTAACGTTATTTATTTATTTATTTTTTAAGATATTTAAAGTTAAGACCAGAACAGCAATTAAATTAAGATTAAGTTAAGAAAATTAAGTGAGATTAAGAAAAGTTAAGTTAAATCTTTAAATTCTTAATTTTAATTTAAGTTAAATGTTAAAAGGACCGGACGCTCCTAAGCTACTCAAATCAATTCATGCGGATCTGAGCAGCAATCTTTGGTTTTAATTTTTATATAATTGTTACGATGTGCAACCTTAGTTTAATTAATTAACTAACTATATATGGTTACTTACGTATTAACGGTACTGTTCGATAGCTCACACATAAAACAAACTCCAATAATATTCGACACAGTGGACTGTATGTAAATAAAACTCCTTTATTTTGGCAGCCATCAAACTCGAAGATGAACTGACCACACAACCTCTCTCTGGGGTTACACTTATTGAACTTATTTGTTTATGCAGCCATCGCGCTCGAGGATCGACTGCCACACAACCATTCTCTTTGGTCGCTGAGTTTCAACTCTTTTAATTATGCAGCCATCATGCTCGAAGATGCACTGCTACACGACCTCTCTCTTTGGTCGCAGTTGCTCAACTCATTTTATTTACATTCCTTCTTTCTCTCCCTGGCCCTCACCCCCCGCCAGCCACCCCCACAGACAGGGTGTTTTTCTGGGCATAGGGCGTTGACCTCCCCTAAGCAGGGGAACCTGGGTTTCGACGTAACAGGTACTTTGGCGATAGACTTGACGTTTTTAAGTGTCGCCAATGTAACAGCTACAGATTTAGCGGTTTTTTGGCGACAGATTTGGCGGTTTTTAAGTGGCGCCAATATAACGGCTGCAGATTTTGACGCCATTTTGTAGTAGTCCGAAAATGGGTATTTGGGATTTGCCAGAAACAGAACAAGATGCAATTTTATTTTTTCAGGAGCGAAATATTTTACCAAAACAACGAAAAATCAGGAGAAAGAAAAAAAAGAGACTGTTTTGAATCCATGTTAAACTCTACATCGGCCTGTTTTCCACTCAAATCCGTTTGACTACTTTGTGTTTAAATAAAGTGTTTGACTAATTTGTGTTTAAATACAGTGTTTTGAATTCGTTTTGATTTTAAATCAAGTGTTTTATATTAAATACAAATTTAACAAAAATTTTAAGTGTAGATTGGCGCCACTTAAAAACCGCCAAATCTGTAGCTGCGGTTGACGCGTTTGCACTTTATTGGCGCAACTGTCGCCAAGGTACCGTTAATACGTAAGTACCCTATATATTTTCTATAAATTCAAATAAAATTTTTTTGTTATTTAATATTTTAACTTGCATCTTGCTTCTTTGGTCTTAACTTTAAATATCTTTAAAAAAAAACCGTCAATCAAACGGTTAACACTACCGTGGCGCAACTATTGTGAACCAATGTACGCTTTTTCGTATGTTTATTTACTTTGTTCTGGAGAATACCATCCAACCTTTTTCCTGCATTACTTTGTAAACTTTATCTGTTTGTATTTTTAATGTAATTTTATTTTATTTTTCTAATTTATTTTATTTTTTATTTAGTTATTTTTAATTAATTTATTATTTTTTGGAAGGGCATCGTGTAATGATTTGATTTTCGATCTCCTGCATTAATTTTTCGCTTAGTAAGGGATCTATTCTTAATTTCCTTTAATTTTTCCGTTTCATTCCAATTCTATAACCTAATCAATTAATTTTAGTGCAAGTATTTTAATTTATTTTAAGATGTGGAGGTTTAATAGTTCTTAAAACCACGTTGGGACTTCGTAACCAGTAACCAATTTTTATACTTACAGGTTTCATATACGAGTCCCTGCATTGCCACGGATGTTTGTAGTGGTTCGGAATCCACTTTAAACTGTAAGTCCCTGTTCTAATATGACTGTAGAGAGTTGGGAGTAGATCTGATAACTCTTATCCTCTAAAAAGTCATCGTCACGGAGCCTAGTCAGACGTGTACTTACGGGTCCTCCATCACAACAGTAAGTGCTCCCCCCTTTCCATGAGTTCTTGGATTTGGTCTACGTGTTGCTGTCTACCAAGTGGGAAAAGAAATAGCAACAAATTTTTATCCTTAGAGCATTTGCTTTGTTTTTAACTGTTTTTAAGACCTTTTAGTCGTTTTTGTTCAGAGTGTCTGGTCTTTTCCCTTTGTAAGTTTGATTTATTTATATGTGCTTTTAATTTTAAAAGCATTAATTTGCAATAGAATTACAGGAATTTAGCTTTAAAACAAAGACGTACTCCATATTCGAAAATCTTCTCTTCTTTTTTTTTCTTTCTGCATTTAAGTTAATTTTTATTTAATGCTTTGGAATATTGGAAACATATTCATTATGCAATTTAATGTTATTATAACATTAAAATTGAATTGATTTTAAGAAGTGATAAGAAAAGAGATTTTTTTAAAAAAATAAATTATTATTGATGATGGTATTCCACTTAATGTACTTTTCTTTGTAACTTTCAATAGTAATTTTTCAATATATCAGGAATATTTTCAATTTTAGTGAGCAAAAATAAATAAATAAATAAATAAAAAAAAAATATAAAAAAAATTTGAACAAATAAAAAAAAATAATAAATAAATAAAAGTAAAAAAAAGTTTATTTAATTAAGGTGTCTACTAAATATTTATGTGTTTCTTTAAATTGACAGCATAAACAAGCAATAAAAAGAATCTTAATTATTCGATTCAATTTATTCAGATTTATTTTTTTTATGGTTTCCATAATAATAATTTTCAATATTATCAGAATGCATTATGAATATTATCAATTTCTGAGTTCAAAATAAATAAAATAATAAAAAAATTTATTTAATTAAGATGTTTATTAACTATCAATCAGTGTATAATAAACAAGCAATAAAAAAAATAATTATAAGGTTCAATATATTCAGACATATATTTTTTTAATTTTAGATCTTCAATTATGCATTTTCCTTTTTTTTTTCCAGTATTATATATATGTATTCTTAATTATGCTTCATAATAATGATGCTATTTTATTAATATTATTTAAATTTGATTTCAGGAATAACTGAATTCAAACCCGAGAATAAATTTTAGACAATTTCTTTCATACCATCTATAATGAGAGTTTTACTTTTTATTACATAAATAGAAAATTCCTAAATATAGGTTTATCCTTACGTCCTTATATGGAAATTTAAGAGAATATTATTAGTCTACCAAAATTAGACCAGTTTTAGATAATAAAGTGAAACTAACAATTTATTTCAAAGTTTATGGATATAACATTTAACCTTCCTTCAATAAAGATTTAATAAATAAAATAATTTATTGTTCAATATAAAATTTGAAAACATAAATATAAGTTTTGCTTTACAACATTTAAGATGATACTATTAGTCTGTAAAACTTAAGTTAATAAAAACCAACTTTAAAAAAAAAAATGCTTAAATTACTGAAAAAACTGAATTATTGAATAAGTATTTCAAACTCTTTCTCAGAAGTAAAGAGTTGGGTATACTACATTTTATTTTGGGATAAAATAATTTACTGCCTATTTTATTAAAATATATAGTTTCAAATTTTCACTAATTCTATAAATTTCCTAAATTAAAATAATAATTTACTTGGCACTTGAATTTTTAGTGTTGAATATAATTTCTATCAAACTATTATTAAAAAATTAAAAGTAAAACTTGTAATTCTATAAACTAAACGTTCAGATTATAACAAAAATAGAACAAAAGCATTGTCCAGTACTAAAAAAAAAATCCCATTTCCATGTTTTTTTAAGATGAAAATCTAAATTAAAACAATTTTTAGAAGGCTTTTCCCATTCCATTCATTACATAAAAAAAACATTGCATTAATAATTAATACTTGCATTGTACAAACTTTTATTTTTTGTTAATACATGATTTTCTTCATATTGTAAAAACAAAGTAATGAAAAAATAAAATAAATTAAAACATATCCTCATGATTGCAATAATCATTTGAATTTTTTTTTTTTTTAAATTAGAACCGAAATTAAAAAAAAAAAAAAAAAAAATTAATGTAACTTAAAAAATAAAAAAATATTTGCACAGAATAATCAACACAAATTAAATCATAGAAATTAAAAAAAAACCCATAAAATAACAAATATTTTTTACACAATACTTCAATTCAGAGCACAAATTAATGCATCCTTTGGAATTTAAACAACAAGTTGTTTTTTTCAATTACCAGTATTATCTCTTTTTACGGCGCAAAAAATCATGTTCTATGTTAATTTTTTTTAATATCGTAGATTAACATCATTGGATTAATATAACATTTTCCTAATTTTTTTTTACCTTTTCAGTTTTTTTTCTTTAGACTTGACTAAAGCTGTCAGAACATCCATGGCCAGTTCAGATCTTTCCTTACGCAGGAGTTTCCATTCCAGAGTTTCTTCTATAGCGGAAATATTAACACAAGATTCGCAAATGAAGTTCATAGCACATGCCTGTAAATCCTTGTTGTGAAGATGTCCCAGAACTAATGTATTCAACACATTTTCGAGAGTCATGTTTTCCTTCAAGTAATCGCTGCATACTTGTTTCAGGTCTTCGAGTTGGTACTTGTCTGCAGCGAACAGAAGATCTCCAGCAGATGCGACGTTCAGATCTTCCGTTTTCCCAGTGTATATGTGGACCAGCATGGCTCGTAGGATGGGCTCTTCCACATCGGTGATATGCACCTTGTTTTCGGTGTTTTCTTTCATTTGGGCAGTAAACATGGCAGCGAAGACTGGAGATCTCGCACACAGGACAGCCTTGTGAGCTGGAATCGCAACCGATCCACACACCAACGACACGTCTGAAAAATAAGACTCCTTTGGATCCAGTAAATCTTCAAAGTTCTTGGATAGCCTTATCAAAGACTTCAACTGGAATCCTTTTTCGCTATCATTGGAATCCTTTTTCGATAGCTCCGTCAATGATTTGGACTGAATTTGGTTTTCACCATCACATTTGCCAATGTTTTGTTTTCCGCTGTGAATCTTTATATTTCCAGTCAAATGATGTAAATGATAATCATAATAACGGTCTGTGCCGTTACAGAACTCTATCCTTGTGCAATTTGAACCATTTTCCACCAGTTGGGAAAACTTACGTTCAAGTACTATATGCATTTGATGTGAGAATGCGAGAGGATGCGCCGTTCTCGTAAGTTTCAACGTTCCCGAGACTAGAACCTCTCCAGCTGTAGATTTACGACAAATTTCTACATATTGTGGTGGTAACGTTCTATGACTGATGCATCCAAAATCTAAAGGCCTATTATTGTCCAACGGTGAAGCTGCGATTGTCCATTCGTTATTCAATATCAGATTAGAAACCGCGTAGCCATTTCTCCCTGGATACGGAGTAATTGTTCTCTCTAAATCCCAATTAATAGGAAATTCTGTCATTTTGTCCTCTTTAGTCAATCTCGGGAATCGTCAAGTTTTGACACAATTTATCCGTGGAAAATTCGCACTCACATCAAACGCAACTCAAAAAGTAAATAAGCAGCAGATTGCAAACCAGTGCAGCAGCCATCGAGAAGAAACGCTTTTTACCCATAGCCTTGAATACGACTTTCAACTCTGACGAAAGCAGAGTCCATTTCGTCATGTGGGGGGAGGGTAGTAGAAGGAGAACCAGGAAGTGTTTGTTTCTAAGATGATTTTACGATCTCGCTGTCCCTGGATGTGTCTGTTATTCATTTGGCTATCTCAAAAACCGCTACATATCTCAACATTCTATTTCGTTAAGCAAGTTAAAAATTCGTTGGGAAATTAGAAGTTCATCGTTTGCAATGGGTTTTCTTTTTTTTTTTTTAATTCTAATGCAGCTGGCAAACACTTCGACGGTTGTCTTTGATGCCTTTAAGGCAAGCGCTGCATTTGGCATTACTCACTTAACATTACACAGGAGGTGCGTATAGCTTGAAGATAAACTACGGACGCGGAGTAACAATACCCCCGCAACGCTCATGTTAGACCGGGACCTACGATTTAAAGTGGATTCCGAACCACTACAAATATCCATGGCACCGTCAGGACTCGAACCCGAAACCTGTAGTACCGTGTGCCAGAGCGCTAGCCACTCGGCCATTCAGGCCCTCCTTTGCTATGTATAGTTAAGATAAAATAACATCTTAAATATGTAGGGCGTAGGGTTGAGTGAAATATATGAATGAAACGGAAAGTATGGTAACAAACTTTGTCAATTGGGGACAAAAAAAAAGAAAGAAAAGAAATTAAAAAAACAGTGATGAAGTTGGAAGAAATGCTAATGGAAATTACGCGGTGTTAAATCTGATATAGTATAAGCTGTGTTAGTTGCAGTGGTGGATTTAGGCCTAGGGTGAAAAGTGTTTAGGGGGCAAATTTTCGAGGCGGCAAAAATTCGAAATCAGTTTTGTTTTTTTATCAACTGTACGACCGAATTTTAATGCTTCTTTTCATGCTTTGACAACCTCAAGATGTTGATATTTAAAGGGTAGAACTATTTTTTAAAATAATTAATGGTGTAAGTAGTAAAATTTAATACATCTAACAAATAGGTAAAAGAAAATTTCGTTAAGTATAGAATTTATCTATTGACGCTAGATTTTTCGTAAATTTTTCTTAAAAAAAATCTAAATGTAGCGTTCGTTTGCTCATCATTAAAACACAAAATATTAATTCGCCCTATTTAATTATACCTTTGTCCGGTTACTCCAAAACTGTATTATTTTTTTTTTTAATCTCGCATAAAAACTTTATAGGTTTACGTAATGTGAAGCGTTTTTCAAAGATTACCATGATCAATTTATTATTATTATTTATTATTTCAAAGTTATATACATGCAGGTATGAAGCAAGATAGGCTCAGTGCACTTGCATTATTAAGCATTGGAACACGTGGTTTGGTTGGGTTTAGTTTGTCGCTCTACGGTCATCTTGTGCACACGTTAGGCTAAACAGACCGGGACCTACAGTTTAAAGTGGATTCCGAACCACTATAAACATCCATGGCACCGCCGGGACTCGAACCCGAAACCTGTGGTACCGAGCACCAGAGCGCTAGCCACTCGGCCTTTCAGGCCCCTTTGGAACACATGAGTTCAGTATGAGGATGTCATTAATACTTTCGCACGGATAAAAGCAAGACACAAATATATTAAATGATTAATTTCTTAATTAAATGCAATTTATTCTAAATTGTATGTTTAGTGTTATACCAAATATACACTCAAGAGCCCCCACCCCTACATTTTGCAATGAACTCGCCTGGATGACGTGGAAGGCACGTGATCAGGTGGAAGTAGTATTTAACTGGTATTAATCCATGCCAAGGCAGGTTGAAGCTGTGGTGCGCGCCAAAGGTGGGCCAACTCGTTATTGACAGGTGGTCATAATGTTTCGGCTCTTGAGTGTATATATACAGTAGAACCTCTTTAAGTCGAAAACCTCCGCAACTCGAAAATTTTTTTTGTTCCCTTCCTTTCAAGCCCCAATACCTCCATTACTCGAAATTTCAACCCTCTTTAAGTCGAAATAATTTTTTTGTTCCCTTCCTTTCAAGCCCCAAAACCTCCATTACTCGAAATGTCAACCCTCTATAAGTCGAAATAATTTTTTTTGTTCTCTTCCTTTCAAGCCCCAATACCTCCATTACTCGAAATTTCAACCCTCTATAAGTCGAAATAATTAATCGAAATAATTTTTTTGTTCCCTTCCTTTCAAGCCCCAATACCTCCATTACTCGAAATTTCAACCCTCTATAAGTCGAAATAATTAGTCGAAATAATTTTTTTGTTCCCTTCCTTTCAAGCCCCAAAACCTCCATTACTCGAAATGTCAACCCTCTATAAGGCGAAATAATTAGTCGAAATAATTTTTTTTCCTTTCAAGTTCCCTTCCTTTCAAGCCCCAATACCTCCATTACTCGAAATGTCAACCCTCTATAAGTCGAAATAATTTTTTTGTTTCCTTCCTTTCAAGCCCCAATACCTCCATTACTCGAAATTTCAACCCTCTATAAGTCGAAATAATTTTTTTTTTTTTGTTCCCTTCCTTTCAAGCCCCAAAACCTCCATTACTCGAAATGTCAACCCTCTATAAGTCGAAATAATTTTTTTTTTTGTTCCCTTCCCTTCCTTTCAAGCCCCAATACCTCCATTACTCCATTACTCGAAATGTCAACCCTCTTTAAGTCGAAATAATTTTTTGTTCCCTTCCTTTCAAGCCCCAATACCTCCATTACTCGAAATGTCAACCCTCTTTAAGTCGAAATAATTTTTTGTTCCCTTCCTTTCAAGCCCCAAAACCTCCATTACTCGAAATGTCAACCCTCTATAAGTCGAAATAATTAGTCGAAATAATTTTTTTGTTCCCTTCCTTTCAAGCCCCAATACCTCCATTACTCGAAATGTCAACCCTCTATAAGTCGAAATAATTTTTTTGTTCCCTTCCTTTCAAGCCCCAATACCTCCATTACTCGAAATTTCAACCCTCTATAAGTCGAAATAATTTTTTTGTTCCCTTCCTTTCAAGCCCCAAAACCTCCATTACTCAAAATGTCAACCCTCTATAAGTCGAAATAATTTTTTTTTTCCCCTTCCTTTCAAGCCCCAAAACCTTCATTACTCGAAATTTCAACCCTCTTTAAGTCGAAATAATGAGTCAATCCCCACAAGCCATTTTGGTATATTTTTCCCTCCGTAACTCGAAAAAGAAATTGGATCTCTTTATCTCGAACATTAGAAATGTTTGATTTTACAATCTTTTTTACGACCTTTACAACTCAATCATTTGAAACTAATTACCTCTATAGCTCGAAGAAAAATAAGTTACCGACTTTAATAATTTGCCACCAATGCACGTCATTGTTTCTTAGTTATGAGTAAATAGAAAGTAGTAAATAGAATAAGCAATTCTTAATAAATAAAATAAGCAATTCTTCTAGCAATTCTTAGTAAATAGAATAAGCAATTCTATGAAATAGCAACTCGGAAGGAAAAGGATTTTCTGCTCTTTATAGCTTGACAATACTATACATAGAGAACGATCGAATTGTCTAAAGCAAAACAAATAATAATAATAATAATAATAAATAAATAAATAATAATAACTGACTTTTTTAATACATAATATTTTTTTATTTTAAGGTTGTTTCGGAATTATTTTGATATTTTTATTGTAGTACATAATATAACTTTGAAGTTGCAAATAAACATGTTTATTACCTCTGTAACTTGAATTTTTATTTATTTTACGTCTCTAACTCAAAATAAGTTAGAAAGAATCTAAACCTCTACAAGTTGAATATTTCTTTACAAAATCCGCGTAAGTCGAAATCCTCCATAAGTCGAAAACTCTTATAACTCGAATTTTTGGCGTCTCCCTTGAAGTTCGACTTAGAGAGGTTCTACTGTATTTAATTCATGCCTAAAAATTCAACACTTAAATTTAATTCGAATCCATTAATATTATTCGTATTCGTATTATTATTATTATATATAAGAGCCTTAATTATATATAAGGGCGTCAAACTAACCGGTAATTGACACATAAAATCAAACGATGGCTTCCGTACATGAACGCATTATATAGTGAGAGGTAACGAATATTTTAATCAATTGGAATTTATATAATTTATACAATTGGAAACGAAACTGCACAAGTTATCTTATTCGTATAACGAGATTTAATTTTTTAAAAATCTGTACTTGAAAATATTGTGATGTTATAAATTGAGTTAGTGATCCATAATATTAAAGATGAGCAAATAAGTGCGGCTCCAATTAAGCTTGAAATTATTTATTTAATTTTTTTTTAAACTTTTACAGTGAATCTTTTTTTTAAGTTACTTAAAATTTCGCATAACAAAATATTAGTTACTTATGTCGTGTTTTATCATTTTTCTTTGTAGGTCTAAATATTTTTATATTCTCTGTAGTAATTATTTGAACGTTTCGAATATTATTATTATTATTATTTCATGTTGCATATTCATTAGAATGGGCCTGAATGGCCGAGCGGCTAGCGCCCTGGCGCTCGGTACCACAGGTTTTAGATTCGAGTCTCGGCGGTGCCATGGATGTTTGTAGTGGTTCGGAATCCACTTTAAACTGTAGGTCCCGGTCCTAATAGGATCGTAGAGCGTTGCGGGGGGCATTGTTGCTCCGCGTCCGTATCTTCAAGTTACACGCTCCCCCTGGATAATGCAAAGTGAGTAACGTCTGTGCAGCGCTTGCCTTAAGGCATCCAAGACCAAGCTGTCTAAAGTGTTTGCCAGCTGCACTGGAACAAAAAATATTCATTAGAATGGGGAAAATCTTATCATCATCGGCGCAACATTCCCATGGCGGGTCTGCTCTATCGCAGATTTCTAGAGAGTAGATGTAGGATTGTCAGCCCTACGTCCAACGCTCTACAGTCAAATGAGTCTGAGACCTACGGTTTAAAGTGGATTCCGAACCACTACAAACCACCATGGCACCTCCGGGATTCGAACCCGAAATCTGTGACACCGAGCGCCAGTCACTCTGTCAGGGCGCACAGTGCCATGGTGGGCCAAGGCCGTCTGCCTACTGGCCATTTTGAGACAGGTGATGATTTCTTTTTACGAGGTAGGAGAACGACGTTCTTTTTACGAGGTTTTCACATACTCATTTAACTGTAAAGCGTTGGGCATCGGGCTGATAATTTACAGTTAAATGAGTATGTGAGATATGGTTTTAAATGGATTCCGAACAATCCGTGGATCAATGGATACAGACATCTACAAATCCAACGCTGCTAAATCTCCCTTATTATGATCCGACCACGCGCCATGCGAAAAAACGCCCGCGTTCTATTTACTTTCAAAACTTCAGTTCATTCCCCGTTCGATGTCTGAGCACTCAGGGTCATTGCACCCTTTCAGTTATTTTTGTTTTTACTTTTTGTTCTCTTATTTTTTCTTTTTATTTTTTCTCATTTTTATTCTATATAATTAATAAAAGTATTAATTAAAAATAACAAAAAAAAAAAAAAAAATATATATATATATATAAAATAAAAAATAAAAATTATAAAATATAAAATCTAATAAAAATATAAAATCTCAAAATTTTATAAAAAATTTATAAAATCTTATAAAAATTATAAAACTTATAAAAAATATATCAATTTTTTAAATCTTTTAAGTATTATTATTTTTTTTTTTTATAACTCCTTTACTCTTTTTTATTCTTAGATCTTATAGAGGATTTTTTAAATCTTGTTCTTTTTCACTATTTACTTTTACTCTTTAATTTTTTGTCATCAACTTATCTTAAACTTGGGCAAGGTATCATTTTCTCCCCTGATCTCCATCCTCAAAACTCTCCAGATCAAGACAGGAGTAAATGGCAGCTGCGCTACCAATGATTCGGAACACTCAAACTACTACTTCATTCCCCGTGGCTAAAAGAATTCACTTTGACCCGGGGTGAAAAAGCACAGTGCCAGACATTTCACTCTCTCGTTTTGATGTGAACTTCATTCTCCGATTCCAAAGAGAAGAACCCTTTTTAGTTTAGAATCACTTTCTACCACTGTAGTTTATTTTGATAGCTTCGGAATCGCTCTTTTCTTTCAAGGTCGGTAAAAACGCTGAACTTCGAAACGATATAGTTTTGGTTTGTTTATAACTCTGCCCTCTCCTTTCCTGTTCTCTTTCTCTTCAGCCAGCCAGAAGTTTTCGCGGTTTCGTAACGGTTATTTTTTAACTCCTTTTAATTGCCACAGTTTTTATTTTTAAAAACTTTTGTGAACTACTATTATAAATTTTGTATTTACTAACCTTTTCACTCCTGTAATTTCTCTCCGAGCGTGGGCTCGTTTAATATTCTTTCTTTAGCTCATCTTTTGGATTTTAAAATTTTGTTTTTAATAATAATTATTGCTATGGAGGTACGGGAAATTCCCTGGTACTCCAACTAAACACCTACCGTTACGTTACGTAAGTACAGTTCATACATTCACCGATTGCTATGGCAAATATTGACGTACCTTATGCTACTAAGCTTTAATTTGATAGAAAATATGATAATTTGTATTGCATATTTTATTTTCATAGTCAAAGATTTTTATTATTTGAATTTTGTTTCTTTGTAAATGGTGTGTGTTATGTTTGATTAGTTATTGCTACAAGTACTACTGTGACACCGACTCGGCCATCGTCATGATCAGGGGTGCAACAGCGCCATGGTGGGCCAAGGCCGTCTGCCTACTGGTCATTTTGAGACAGGTGATGATTTCTTTTTACGAGGTAGGGTTATCAGCCCGATGCCCAACGCTTTACAGTTAAATGAGTATGTGAAATATGGTTTTAAATGGATTCCAAACAAATCCGTGGATCAATGGATACAGACATCCGTGGCACCGCCGGGACTTGAACCCGAAACCTATGGCACTGAGCTCCAGAGGCCCCTAAAAATAAGCAACTAGAAAGGTTCTTCTTCTTCATTAGAGCAACAGCCTCATCGTGGGACAAGGCCGTCTGTCTACAGGTCATTTTGTGACAAGGGATGTTTTCTTTTTACGGGGTAGGGTTGGCAGCCCAACGCTCTACAGTTAAATGAGACTGAGACCTACGGTTTTAAAGCGGATTCCGAACAGCTGCAGACGTCCGTGCCACCGCCGGGACTCGAATTCAAGTTTTATTGTGCCTGTCAGTTCGACAACGGCTTAGAACAGGGGTCTCCAAACTAGGGCCCGCGGGCCAAATTCGGCCCGCCGATGCCGTCAATCCGGCCCGCGACAGCGAATAGCTTATTGTTGCTGTAATAATTTGGATAAAAAAACACATTAAAACACTAGAAATTATAGATAATGGCAGTAAATTAAAACGCTTTTGGCCCTTAGTACTTACTGGAGTAAACAGTATGGCCCTAAGGCTGGAAAGTTTGGAGACCCCTGGCTTAGAATGAAGGAAATAGAATGAAGTTGACACTCTTGTTCGAAACCGAAATAAAGGTGCCAAATTCAAACCATTATTGATGCTGTAACTAATCTTCAGCATCCTGCAGCGAGGGAATGGGCATCCCATGAGTAGTTCACTCATGGATGGGGAGAGGAAAGAGGGCAGTTTTTGATGTGATGATTTGATTTAGTTTGGTTTGTCGCTCTACTGTCATTTTTTTGTGCACTTTAGGCTAATTAGGCTGGGACCTACAGTTTAACGGGGATGCCGAACCACTAACAAACATTCATGCCACAACCAGGATTCGAACCTGAAGCTTGTGGTACCGATGGTCAAATCGCTAGCCAATTGGCCACCAGACTACACTGTTGTGATGGAGCACCCTAGGTCGAAGTCTGACTGGGCCGTAGCAAACCGGATTCCGAACCATTGCAGAGGTTTGCGGCACCGCCGGGACTCGAACCTGAAACCCATGGCACCAAGCTCCGAAGCGCTAGTCACTCGGCCATCAGGCAACTTGGAAAAATCTTTCTTAGCCAAAAAAAAATTATAGAATGCTGCCTTTGTTCTAATTTCCCACAGTTTCCTCTTCAAAATATTATTTGGTCGGTGTGCATGGGTAAAAGAACAAGAATGAGAAGAATTTCTCAACGTCTTCAGTCGCTCCTAAATCTTATCACAGTATTTACAAAGGAAGCTGAAAATATATTTTTTTTTTTTTTGTTCTAATGCAGCTGGCAAACACTTAGACACTTGTCTTTGATGCCTTAAGGCCAGCGCTGCACCGACGTTACTCAACACTACCCAGGAGGTGCGTGTAGCTTGAAGATAAACTACGGACGCGGAGTAAAAATACCCCCGCAACGCTCTACGATCCTGTTAGACCGGGACCTACGATTTAAAGGGGATTCCGAACCGCTACAAACATCCATAGCACCGCCGGTACTCAAACCCGAAGCATGTGGTACCCAGCGTCAGAGCGCTAGCCACTCGGCCATTCAGGCCCCGAAGCTGAAAATATAACCAGAAGAAAATGAAGCTTGCGTATCAGACCGTCTGTTTCGTGTAGACAGCATATAACATTCACAAATCTTTTAATTTGGCTTTACTAAACAAAGGCAAAAAAAAAAAAATAATAATAATAATAATAATAATAATAATAATAAATAAATGATCACGAATTAGTCACAAACATTATTCGATTTTGAAGTTTAACTTTGGCTTTTTTTTTTTTGTGTGTGTAAGATATCAAATCCAAACATTTAATTCTTTTTAACGTGTAAAATCGAATATAAATAATAATTCTCAATATACGATTCTAATATAATATGTACCGATATACGATTCTAATATAATATGTACCGATATACGATTCTAATATAATATGTACCGATATACGATTCAAATATAATATGTACCGATATACGATTCAAATATAATATGTACCGATATACGATTCAAATATAATATGTACCGATATACGATTCTAATATAATATGTACCGATATACGATTCTAATATAATATGTACCGATATACGATTCTAATATAATATGTACCGATATACGATTCTAATATAGTATGTACCGATATACGATTCTAATATATGTACCGATATACGATTCAAATATAATATGTACCGATATACGATTCAAATATAATATGTACCGATATACGATTCTAATATAATATGTACCGATATACGATTCATATAATATAATATGTACCGATATACGATTCTAATATAATATGTACCGATATACGATTCTAATATAATATATACCGATATACGATTCTAATATAATATGTACCGATATACGATTCTAATATAATATGTACCGATATACGATTCAAATATATAATATGTACCGATATACGATTCTAATATAATATGTACCGATATACGATTCAAATATAATATGTACCGATATACGATTCTAATATATAATATGTACCGATATACGATTCAAATATAATATGTACCGATATACGATTCTAATATAATATGTACCGATATACGATTCAAATATAATATGTACCGATATACGATTCAAATATAATATGCACCGATATACGATTCTAATATAATATGTACCGATATACGATTCTAATATAATATGTACCGATATACGATTCTAATATAATATGTACCGATATACGATTCTAATATAATATGTACCGATATACGATTCTAATATAATATGTACCGATATACGATCATCAGAGAATCAATTGTTAAACTTGTTTTTCATTATGGATAGGACATCAGTCTGGTAATACAACTGTGTCCAAAAAGTATGAGCAATTTTCAATTTAAATTTCCCGGGGACTATGGAATTTAAATCTTTTCTTTCTTTTTTAGGTTGTTGGCACTGTCCTTGACATCTGTGTGAAATTTGACGTCAAAATATTCATTAGTGTTTGAGTGACGCTTGGCTTTGTGAGACGCTTAAAACTGATTCCGGTGATTTTTGAAATGCCTGAATTAATTGAGCAAAGAACTTGCATTCAATTTTATTTGCGGAAACGTATAGAATGTTCCAGAAGGCATTCGGTAAACATTCCTATATCGGCCAACGGCCATACCATGGTGAATATACCGGTTCTCGTTAGATCACCGAAGTCAAGCATCATTGGGCGCGGTCAGTGCTTGGGTGGGTGACCACCAGGGAACACCGCGTGCCGTTGGCAAATTTGGGACCTGAATGGCCGAGTGTCTAGCGCTCTGGCGCCACAGGTTTCGGGTTCGAATCCCGGCGGTGCCATGGATGTTTGTAGTGGTTCGGAATCCACTTTAAGCCGTAGGTCCCGGTCTCCTATGACTGTAAGTGCGTCACGGAGCAAAAGTCAGGCTTCTACCTACGGGTGCTCCATCACAACAGAAGCTGCTTCCTTCCCTTTCAACCATGAGTACGTATGGGCTCGTGGGCTTGGCCAGCCAAGTGGGATAAGAAACTACAACAAACATTCCTATATCGGAAAGAAATGTTTAGAAGTGGTATAAACAGTTCAAAGAAGGCAGAGAACGCGTTGAGGACGTAGAGCCCTCTGGTCGACCACTAACCTCAACCGACGAAGCTCACAGCTCACGTCCAAAAAATTAAAGATTTGGTGCTTGCAAACCGTCGATTTACAATTAGAGACCTTGCTGATGATGTTGGAATTTCAAAAGGATCGTTCAATTTCATTTCGGGCGTCAAATCTCGATTGGTACCAAAAACACTGAGTGCGCTAGCTCACACTGCATTGATTCTTCGTGACCCTTTCGCCAAAAATGAAACCCATATCGTTCCACAACCACCGTATTCACCTAATTTAGCATCGTGTTACTTCTGGCTATTCTCTAAACTCAAAAGACTACTCTGGGGACACCGATTTGAGTCGATTGAAGAGACATTTCAAAAATCGCCGGAATCAGTTTTAGTGTCTCACAAAGGCAAGCGTAACTCAAGCACTAATGAATATTTTGGCGTAAAATTTCACACAGATGTTAAGGACAGTGCCAACAACCTAAAAAAGAAAAGAAAAAAATTGAAATACCATATGCGCGGGAATTTTAAATTGAAAACTGGTATTTCTTTTTGGACACAGTAGTATACATGTTTATTTAGCAAAGGCCATTATAAAATAAAAAAAAATTTTATTGCGATTTATATCAAATGAAAGTATAAGTCTAATATGGAGGAAAAAAAACATCAAAATCAAGATTAATTGAATAATTTGAGTCCAACTATTTGAAACTAATGGAAATTTTCAAAAAGAATATATTTTCATAAATGCATGTTTATATACACAGTCCAGTTACATTAATGTGACCACCTGTGGAATGTGTACACCTGGCGTGGAATGTGTACACCTGTGGAATGTGTATATTCTGACTTTAAGTGGAATGTGGTATTAAGTGGAATTCTTTATATACACTCCAATGCAATGTGCTGCCACCTGCCTTTGGTGATTGGTTATTTCCCGTTGACGTCGAAAGTAGGTGGGGGTCACATTAATGTGACAGGACTGTGTATATAGCATTTTTATTTTATTTTTATTCTTCATACTGAAAAAATTAAGGTATTCACTTTTAATTTATTTCTCACTTTCCACATATTACATTTTGCCCGATCTGCAGAACTCCGGAAACAGTTGAACACAATTTGTTTCAATGCATAAAATATGTAAAACAAGAAACAAACTGCAAAGCGTTTTTGAATAATGTATAAGTTCTGTCTTACTCTTGGATATTTGAAATATGTCAGAGGATGCTTATTATAAGACAACAACAATACTTCAATTTCTACGAAAACCCTGTAAGCTATGGGGTACCCCGCATTTTCTTTCTGGGGTTATTATTTATTTTTGACTTTTTATTTCAAGTACTAGTTGTACTTCATATGCTCTAATCCTTGTTCAGCTGTTTAGATATTATGATCTATTTCATCTGATGTTTTATTCATTTCTTTCTTTTTCAAATTTACTCGTCTTACTAACTACTTACTGTGCACAAAAATTAAGACCAATTTTTTTTTTTTTTTGTTGCAAAACTGTTTATTTATTCTTTCAAATTTATTTCATCGCCTTCAAAGTAATCCCTTCCAGACACAATGCATTTATGCCAACTTTTGACCCAATCCTCAACTTTTCATCCAATCTAAAAAAGTCATCGGCAGGGATGGCTTTCAAAGCACGCTCCGATTCACGTTGAATTTCTTCAATCGACTCAAAACGGTGTACCCGGAGTGGTCTTTTGAATTTAAGGAATAACCAGAAGTCGCAAGGTGTGAATACGGTGGTTGTGGAACTATATGGGTTTCATTTTTGGCGAAAAAGTCACGAAGAATCAATGTAATGTGAGCTGGCGCATTACATTGTTTTCGGTACCAATCTACATTTGACGCGTTTGAGGCCCAAAATGGAATTGACCGAACCTTTTGAAATTCCAACATTCCAGCAAGGTCTCTAATTGTAAATCGACGGTTTGCAAGCACCAAGTCTTTAATCTTTTCGACTTGAGCTTCTTCGGTTGAGGTTGAGGGTCGACCAGAGGGCTCTTCGTCTTCATTGCGTTCGCTGCCTTCTTTGAACTGTGTATACCACTTGTAAACATTTCTTTCCGATATAGGAATGCTCACCGAATGCCTTCTGCAACATTCTATACTTTTCCGCAATCAAAATTGAATGCAAGTTCTTTGCTCAATTAATTCAGACATTTCAAAAATCGCCGGAATCAGTTTTAAGCGTCTCACAAAGCCAAACGTAACTCAAACACTAATGAATATTTTGACATTAGATATGATTTATTTCTTAATTAAAAGCAATTTATTCTAAATTGCATGTTTATACCATATATATATATATATATATATATATAAATGCATGCCTAAATTCAAGACTTAAATTTAATTCTAATACATTATTATTATTTGTATTATTATTATTATTATTATATATAAGGGCTTCAAATTAACTTGGACGTAGGGCGCCATTGAACCTAAATCTGTCACTGGGCTATGGCCATCTGCCTACAGCCAGATTCCGAAACATGAGATGTGTTTTTTACGGGTAGGGTTGTCAGCACTACACCCAATACTCTATAGTCATATTAGACCGGTACCTACGGTTTAAAGTGGTTTCCGAACCACTACAAACATCCATGGCACCGCTGGGACTCGAACCCGAAACTTGTGGCACCGAGTTCTAGTCACTAGGCCACCTAACTAACTAACTCCTGGCACAACAGCCCATAGTGGACCAAGGCCGATTTCGAGACAGGAGTTGTTATCTCTTTTTATCTTTTAGTTGTTATCTTTTTATCTGTTTTCTCTTTCTTCTGTCGGTTGAAATCTGGAATACTGCAGCCCTGAGGAAGAAGCCAATCTATCAACCCGGAATATTTCGCCAATTTCTTTAGGATTACAATATCTTAATTAGAGGAATTCCTAACTCCTTTTTCCGAACAATATAATGATTATTTTGTTGGTACTTTGATTGTAATTTTCAGAATTTCTATTTATAGTTAATAAGAACAGAAATATATATTCTTTTATATAATTCTTCAGATAAATTATTGATTATAAATTATTGTTCTTATAACGTATGGCTGCCACGATACAGAATATAAACCATTTTCATGATATTGCCACTTATGAAAATACGATACAAAGAACCAAAACGATTTTCTGCTTTATCAATAATTTATATTTGATGATCAAATAATAATTTTCTTTTCAATGCTGCTGATATAATTAAGGTTTTATGGCAACCGCTATTTAAATTCGCGCGGAAAAATGCAACTTTTTAATTTTAGAACTTTAGTTTATGGGAGAAAAAGGTTGCTGGAGCTTATTGAACTTTTCTGTAGTTTTGTGATGCTGTTCTTTTTCCTCTTTTCTTTATTGATTTGATATGCTACGCAATTACAAGTCTTAAGGCTCGTTCCCACCGAGGCGAGAGACGTGAAGATGCAAGAGGCAAGCGACTAAATTTTTTCGACCCCTTCACAGCGAAACGTCAGAAATAGCATTACGCCTAGTGAAAAACCGCTTCGAGTTGAAAGTTGGCCAACTCCAAACGGCGGACTGCAAACCGGTTTCAGGCGACCGCGGTGAGGTCAAATTTTTGTCGCTTGCATCTTGTCGCCTTGGTGAGCACGAGCCTTTAGTTAGAAATAAATAAAAAATAATAATAGAGAGTTTTTGCGTACCGTACGTTAGGTTACCGTAGGACGTCCGTTAGCTTTTTCTCCCTAGCGCGCATGCTCATAGGAAACTGAGCATGCGCGCTAGGGAGAAAAAGCTAACGGACGTCATACGGTAACCTAACGTACGGTACGCAAAAACTGTCTAATATCATTTTCAATTTTAGCCGTCAACAAAGTATAAGAATAAAATGTAAGTATTCTCTGGTTTCATCTTTTTTCATTAATATTGTATTATCATTCGAATTTGTCAATGTAAACAACATGAAATATTTTTTGACGTAATAGAAAGAAAAAAAAAAAATTGGCGTATTAGCGAATAATTTTGGCGTAATTTTATCGCTATTTAGAGATTATTATCGTTGTTGAAATGATACATTTTTGTGAGTTAGCAAAGCAAAATTCCATATAATAATTTGGCGTTAAAGCGATAAAATTTGGCGTAAAAGGCAAATCATTAAAATTTACTATAATAGTGGTAAACTTGGAAATAAAGCGATATAATTTGGCATAACGGCAATTTAGGCATAAATTTTTGAACATAATAGTGCTAAAATTTCGCGTTAAAATTATAGCATCGGCGAAAAAGCATTTTAGAAGTAAAATTTCACTTAGTGGCAAAATTTGCAGCTAATGCAATAATTTTTGGCTTGAAAGCAATTTAAAAATTAAATTTCGCTTAGAGAAAAAAAATTTCGCGATAAAGCGATAAATTTCGGTATAAAAGCCTTTCAGGAATAAATTTTGGCAGGTTAGTGTTTATATTTGGCGTTAAAGTGATAAAATTTGGCGTAAAAGCAATTTAAGGAATAAACTTTGACATAATAAGTATTAGGCTACTAATGTTGGCAAAATAGCGTTTTATAACAACACCGAACTTCGGCAGCCATTTTGTTTGTTTACTTGGCGATTTGTCATCCTGGCATGCTTTGTAAACTACAAGAAAAATGGAAACTCTTGTCGATGCAAAATTAAAGACATTTGGTTTCAGTACCTTTATTTAATTATGTCAGAAATATATTTGCAATAAAAATTTTGAAAAGTTTTATTAGCTCCCAAATGTCTCTATACTTATTATTTTTTTTGGTACTTACGTATTAACGCCACCGGAGCAGAAGTTGAGCTAATGCGCCAATAAAGAGCTGCCAATGCGCCAAAATAGAGACTGTTTTGAATCTATGTTATACTCTATATCGGCCCATTTTCCACCGAAATCCCATTGACTACTTTGTTTTTAAATAAAGTGTTTTGATTTTAAATAAAGTGTTTTATATATTTTATGATTTGTCACAAAAATTTTAAGTGTAGATTGGCGCCACTTAAAAACCGCCAAATCTGTAGCTGCGGTGGCGTTAATACATAAGTACCTTTTTTTTTTTTTTTTTTTTTTACCGATCGTCATTAAAATTATATCACCTGATTTAAAACAGAATATTTAAATTTCAAATAATTTAATTTTCCAACTTGGATGACGCAGACATTGTGTAGTTAATTTGTCAGCTATTTCAAATATGCATTACAAAAAAGAACTAAAAAAAAAAAAAAAAAAAATCACCTAAATATAATACAACAGAGAGATTTGAGACTGTATCTAACTATATCATGTTATAGTTTCATAATATAATGTAGAATAATTAAGATGATGTGCTTTAAAAACTTTTCTGTGAACATTTAATGAATAATAATTTCTGGACACATTTTTCTGAGGTACATTGAAATAAATATGTTTAAAAGTATTATAATAAAACTTTTTTTTTTCAGCAGAGAATTTGTTAAGTGTGTATTTATTAAATAATTCTTCTACAGGTACAAGTCACTAATTTGATTTCCATAAAATTAAGAGAAACAATTTCTTTTATCTTTATTTATTAAATTTTGATACACATCAAAAATTAGAAATTTTTTATTGTCAGTGACATGTATTGAAACAGTGCTTATTATTTGTAAAAGAAAATGCAAACATTTAAATATCATATATTTTTTTAATTTTTATTTTATTCCTTATTTTTTTTATCATTTTTTGTTTATTATTTTAAACACAATTTTGTGATGGAAAATGCAAACATTTAATTAGAATTTTTCTATTTATTTTTTTATTCTTCAATTCCTTCTATTAGCTCATACTCTCCCTATATATATCTTGTTCAAATTTTCAATCATTCATAAAATACTTTTTATTCATCCACTCAAGTTGAAATACATTTTTTGAAACTTGTAGTGGATGACACTGGAGGTTAATACAGTTTTCTCAAATATTAATTAAATTTAACTAATTAATTAATTTTAGTTTTTTCAGATTTAAGTTGCATATATCTACAAATAGATGGCGCCAGATAAACTTAAAAAAATGAATGAAAATTATTTATAAAGGACATTCTGCAATAAAGTGAAAAAAAAAGTAGGAATTGACTTTAAAAAACATTTATTTATATTACTTGTTTTTTAAACTGAAAGAAAAGAAAAAAAAAACGTAAAGAAAACGTAAACATTTAATCACAATTTTTTTTTAATTTATTATTTTTTTACTAATTTTTTTGATTTTAAACGCAATTTTGTAACAGTTTTTTTATTTAAATTATAATTTATTTTTTTAATTTATCATTCTTTTTATTTATAGCTCATTCTTTTTATTTTAGCGTAAATTTCGTACAAGAAAACGCAAACATTTGATTATCATTTATATTTTATTTTCATTTGTTATTATTTTTTATCATTTTTTTTTACATTTCACTTATTTTGTAATAAAAAACATTCCTAATGAATAATATGAAACACTTTTTACAGAAATTAGTAAATAAATTTTTTTTTAATCAATAATTAATTTTTTACTAATTAACCTTAAATTAACAAAAAATTAACCTTAAATTAAATTATAAAAAATTTTCTGCAGAAAAAAAAATATTCAGAAAAGAAATTAAAGTTGTTAATTTTGAAATTTATTTAGTTAAAAAAAATCGTATATGCATTTAACAATTTGAACTTGAATTCAATCTATTCCGTCATAAAAATGAGCTAATAATTCAAACATTTTGATTCAGGAAAAAAAATAAATTATATTTTCCAAAATATTTACTATTAGCAAAATTATTAAAATTGTAAATATTGCACTGGAGAAATATATTTTATTTCATAAAAGTTGTTTAGTTTAGTTTTGTTTTTATTTCATAAAGGTTGTTTAGTTTTTAAAAGTACATTACTTTTAACTATTCACATATCTTTGCAAAGTAAGTATGACTATTGTGCAAGAACATAAATAAATTGTTTATGTTTTTAAGACATTTACAATAATTTGGAACACTATTAAATATTAATACCTTTTTAAGCATCTATTTGTTATCATACAAGAAAAGAAAATAGTTCATATTAAATATCTTCTGTGTATAATATGCTTCCATTTAATGACATAAAATTCAATCTCACATCTTAATTATATATATATATATACAAAAAGCGAATTTTTATTTTATGTTTATATTACCATTTTCTCAAAAGAAAAGAAAAATCATTATAATTTTTGTCAACAATAATTGTAAACAGACATGTAGTTTTAGACAATTTGTTTACAAAAATCTCCAGCAGCTTTTATTCTTTAAATTATACTAACAGCTCTATTTTAAAGAATCTTCAAAATTTTATTATGTTATTTATCGGCGAGAAACCAAAAAGTTCACGGCCAGTTCTTAATATTATAAAATGATTCTCTTTTAAGCACGTTTTTGAAATATTTTCTCTCGAACAAGCCTCAGAGTTACAAAACTTCAACGCATCAATGTTTGTTTTCAATATCTGATCGTTGTTATTTAAATTTTTTCCACTTTTAAAAATTTTTTTATCTCAAATGATGTTTTAAGTTGGTGTTTTTTCTCCCAAATACCGAATTACCTTTTGTCTTCTTAATTTTTTTTAAATTCCTTTTATTTATTAATTAAATTTTTACTGTATTAAAGTTATTTAAAAAAATACAAATTACAATTCACTATAGCAACTTAGTCTATATTCCCAAGATGTAGCTTAAGGATTTACAATTATATTAATAATAGTAATTATAACATCAAAGAAGCTTTCATTACAAATTTCGTGGTTTTCAAAAATGTTGATGATAAAAACCAAAATGATACTAAATTATTCTCATGAGTTGAAAAGAAAAACAAAAAATTTTAACCATCCAGTATTTCTCAAAATTTAAAAATAGATTTTATTTTTATTGCTGTTATAATTTACACATATACAAAAAAAATCAAATATCAAAAGAGTAAAACCTAAAACATGTATATATATTTCCCCAGTTTAACACTTAACAAAATCAATATGAATAAGGTCCAATTAAATCTATATGAACGACACTAAATCTCTCATCTGGTGCTTGAAATTGTGAATATTCTGATTTTGTATGTTTAGTTATTTTATTTTTCTGACAGTTGATGCAAGTTTGAGTCCACTGTTTAACATCTTTTTTCATATTTGGCCAAATGAATCTTTTAGTTATTTCTTTTACAGTAGTTCGAATTCCAGAATGAGCTAAACTGTGAATTGTATTAAATATTGTCATTCGAAAATTTTTTGGTATGAATGGTCTGATACTGGAAGTAGAGGTATCACAAGACAAGAGCTTTCCTGATGGCAATTGGTGTTCTTTAAAATGTAATGATTTGGAATGTAATTTCAATTCTTGCAGTTCATCATCATCATTAATTTGTGCATCAGCTATCAAGTCATAATCGACAATAGGTGAATCGATGTCCTCAATTCTAGACAGTCTGTCTGCTACTACATTGTTTCGACCACTGATATGGTATAGGTTAGTAGAGAATTGTGAGATATATTGTAGGTGTCTTAGTTGTCTAGGGGAGGCTTTATCATTGTTTTGCTTAAAAGCAAATATTAACGGCTTATGATCAGTATAAATATCAAAATCTCGACCTTCAAGTAAATGCTTAAAATGTTTAATGGATAAATATATACCCAAAAGTTCACGGTCATAAACGCTGTAATTTTTCTGAGCATCATTAAGTTTTTTAGAAAAAAAAATGCAATTGGCTTCCATCCATTTGGTTCTTTTTGTTGAATAACTGATCCAATAGCCCAATCAGATGCATCTGTGAGAAGTGCCAGAGGGTAATCCGAGTTGGGATATGCCATTAACGCTATTTGAGCAACATCTTGTTTGCATTTTTCAAAACTTTGTCTACTTTCATCGGTCCATGGTATTTTGCGTCGATCTTTTTTTGTAGATCCTTTCAAAAGTTCATGTAGAGGGGCTTGAGTTTTTGCGGCATTATTTATATAATTACGATAAAAATTGATCATTCCTAAGAAGGAACGTAATTCGTGCATAGTTTCTGGCAATGGATATTCTATGATAGCTTTGATCTTTTGAGGTTGAGGTAGTGAACCTTCCGCAGATATTTGATAGCCTAAAAAATCTATTACAGGTACTCCCAAAACTGATTTGCTAATATTAATCCGTAGACCATATTTATCTAAACGCTGGAAAACTATTTTAAGATGTGAACGATGTTCTTCCTCGCAAGAAGAGGCGATCAACACATCATCTAAGTATGGAAACACAAAGTCAAGACCATAAAGAACTTCATTTATAAACCTTTGAAATGTTGCAGGGGCATTTTTGAGACCAAAACTCATCACATTGAATTGATAAAGTCCAAAAGGTGTGATGATGGCAGTTTTTGCCTTATCTTCATCTGCTACAGGAATGTGATAATATGCTTTAGTAATGTCAATTTTAGAAAATATAGTTTTATTAGTTAAAATATGTTGAAAATCCTGGATTCGAGGTATGTTATATCGATCAGGTATAGTTAAATCATTCAATCTTCTATAATCACCACATGGACGAAAAGAACCATCTTTCTTTGTTACTATATGTAATGGACTTGCCCATTCTGAGCTAGATGGACTAATGATGTTATTGTCTAGCATATATTTAAATTCTCTTTTAGCTATTTCCAACCGTTTTGGATCTAATTGTCTTGCTTTACAATTTATAGGTTGTCCTTTAGTTACAATATGATGTTTTACATTATGTTTAACATTTGAAACAAGAAAATTTGGTTTTGTTATATTGGGATACATAGAAAATAAATCAGAATATTTACATAAGCTGCTCGTTGTATTTACACATTCATTAATAGAGATGGGTGCAATGTTACCATAAACTGCAAGGTTAGTTACACCATCAATTAATCTTTTATGCTTTATATCAATTAATAAATTGAACTTATTTAAAAAATCTGCACCTAGTATAGGTTTACTAATTTTGGCCACAATAAATGGGAATTGAAATTCTCGGCGTAAACCTAGATCAAGATTTAAAATTTCTGTACCAAAAGTATCGATTGCAGTATTGTTTGCAGCATATAATTTATAGTCACTAATAAATTTGTGTTTAGAAGTATAAGGAATAAGACTTACGTCCGCTCCACTATCAACCAAAAAGCGTAAACCCGTTTTTTTGTCGTTGACAAATAGACGGTATTGACGGCAATATGTTGTATTGTCAGCAGCAGAGTCTGCCGTTAATTCTGTTGCTGATTCTGGTTTTCCGAAGGATGGTTTTTGCCATGCACATGGAGCTTTACATTTATCAGGAAAACATTTTTCTCGAAAACGAAAATGGTAATAACAATATTTGCCAGTAGTATTATAATAGCGATTGCGAGACTTACTTCGATGAGAAGAAGAGTATCGACCGCTATTTGTTGTTTGGGAACGAGAGTTCCTTGTGACACTCAGTTTGTCAAGTTTATTATCCAAAGATGCAAGTTGTTGTCGTAACTCAGTTATGGCCTCTGATCCTGGTGAAACATTATTGCTTACGCGGTAAAGTTCTTGTTTTGGTTGCATTTCAAGAATACGATCCGCCATTAATGCCAGTTTTTCAATTCCTTCATCACTAACTAGTAAAATATTCCGCACGGAATCAGGCATTTTTTGTAGAAATAATGTTGTTAGTACCTTATCAGTTATTCCATCAGTAGCCAGGTTTTTCATTTTTTGTAAAAGTTGAGTGGGTTTAAGATCTCCCAAGTCAAGTCCTGTAAGTAGTCTCTGAAGTCGCTTATTTTCGCTTTCTTTAAAAGTATTCAGTAATCGTGTTTTAGCAGCGGTGTATTTTGTTCTATTATCATCACTTATAATGTCCCACAAACTTTCAACAAACTTCGGTTCTAATTGCGAAACTAAGTAGTTGAATTTTGTATCCTCGGCTGTTATTCCACAAATTGAAAACTGTGCTTCAACTTGAAAGAACCATATTTCTGGTTTTTCAGCCCAAAAAGGAGGTATTTTGACACTTACCCGCGCTACTTCATCTTTTTTCGCCGATTCATTAGATTCAGTCATTTTGTAAATAATTCACTGTTTGCAAACAATTCACGGGTCACCAAGTATGTGGCGGTATTGTAAAGGTTGCGTAGTGTTATTAAAATCCAGACGGCAAAATAAAAGACGATAATCAATTTTCACAATTACAACATGTTTTATTCTACTTCGAACGCTTACTGCGTTCTATTTTTATTCTAGCGGGAAAATTCCCTTTTTTAACAGTGAAAGTAGAAGTCGTTCAATTTGTATTCCATTTTACATCAATAGGTGTCGCTACACTTTCTTCAAAGTTTCAACCTTTCGTCTCTTTCGCTTTGACCAGCGCAGCCAACACTTCCATTGCAAGGTGAGGCATTTCTTCCTTCATTGTTTTCCACTCATGAGTTTCTTCCAGAACAGCAAAGCTATCACAAGAGCGACAGATGAAGTTCATAGCATGTTCCTTTAAATCCATATCGTGGAGACGTCCGAGATTTAATATGCTTAATACATTGACACCCACATTCTTTTTCAAGAAATCGCAGCACACTCGTTTAAGGTCTTCGAGTTGGTACTTGTCTGCAGCGACCAGAAGATCTCCAGCAGATTCAATGTTCAGACTTTCGATTGTACCGGTGTACGTATGATGCAGCATGGCTCGTAGGATGGGCACTTCCATGTCGGTGATATGCACCTTGTTTTCAATGCTTTCTTTCATTTGGGCAGTAAACATGGCAGCGAAGACGGGTGATCTTGCGGACAGTATATTCTTGTGAGCTGGAATGGTAACAGATCCACATATGAAGGAAACGTCTGAGAAATTGGAAACTTCTGGATCCAGTAGACGTTTAAAATTGTTGGATAACTCTTCCCAAGATTTGTGCTGTATTAATTCATCACTTTCACTCATTTCTGTTGTAAAATTTTCATACCTGATACTTATGGTTCCCTTTAAAGTGATATCAAAAGATGAAATTATTTTCACTGGTATTGCAATTAGTGCGCTGGTTGTACCTTTTCTAAATAAATGTTGAAAACTGATATGATCTATAACGCGCCCTTCTTGCTTTAGTTCCAATATTCCCGAGAAATGAGCCGTTTCAGTAGTAGATTTTCGAGAAACTTCCATATCAAATTTAATTTGCAATCGCGAAAATTTTACAGTCCATTCATTGTTCAAATTTAAAATTTCAGTTTCTGGAACGTACATACTATCATCCAACTCGTAAAATGGATCGTGCAGGAACCTAATATAAATTGGAAATTTTTTTATTTTGCCCATGTTTTTTCAACTCATCGACACTTACTGCTCGAAAGTAGGGCTTGTAGATCAAATGAAATAGGGGGAAAAATACAAACACCCTTCTGAATCCGGACCTGAAGGAAATAATAATTTCAAGAGAACGAATGTAGAATCGAAGACGCTTAAATGCAAACCGTAACTTTTTCCCCGAACCTCACAAGAGTCATGCTGAACCTTTACTGAATCAGCAGCTGCCGTTCTGAATGTTCTTACTCCGTTCCTGACGTAACGACAGGAGCCGGTTTCAGTTCGCAAAAAAATGACGTCATCTGTTTAAATCTATCCCACTGTCTACGAAGGATGCACGTTGCGCCAAGTTTCCCAAAATAAAGGTTAACTCCACCAAATACGCTACTTACCCAAAACACGTACCAGCTCGACAGGTTTCACCAAACTTTTCATATGCCTCGGCAGCAAAAACTCCACAATCATCTCAACTTCCAGCTAATACTGCCTCCAACAACAATGACATCTCACATAACCAAATGAGTCAATTAAAGGGCATCGCGGACCAAGTTCCCTTTATCCAGAATACTCTATTATTAATGAAAGAATTTGTTGCCATTTTCTCTGATGTTAAAAATACTGCAAGTATACTTGAACAGGTTAGACAAGCGAATAATAAAGTCGATAAATTGCAGGTCTTTATCAATGGCCTAGCAACTCAAACCACCCCACATGCTCCTTAATGACTCAGTTGGTTTCTGGACTTCGCATATGCTACTGGAATGCATGTAATATTTGGTTCAAAATGCTAGAATTTACTAACTTTGTAGATAATTATAATCCAGACATAGTACTGCTTCAGGAAACACACCTTAAGCATTCTCAAACACCACACTTAATGGGGTACACTTTTTACCGTAACGATGGTCCTCAAGATCCTGTCTCTGGGGGAACTGGTATATTTATCAAGGATACAATACCTCATGATCACATTGCCACGCCGCAGCTAATAGGAATTAAAGCCACCATCATCTCTCTGAATTTTCCTCATCTTCCTTCTCTTTATATAAATTCTGTTTATGTACCTAATGCTATTGCTACTACTAACCTCACTAATGATTTGGATCTTTTATTTTCCCTCAATAATAGCGTTGTTCTTGCGGGGGACTTTAATGCGCATCATACTAACTGGGGTTGCAATTATAATAATAATACTGGCGCTGTCTTGCAAAAATATGCTCACAATTTAAATCTAGATATCATTGCTCCTAATACTCCTACTCGAATTGGCACTAACTCCACCTCCATAATTGATTTAGTTGTAACTAATAATTTTCATTTTAATAATGTCATTAACTCTTTAGATGAACTCTCTTCAGATCATAATCCAGTAATTATAGACTATAATTTTCGCGCGCAGCATGATTTACCTACCCCGCATGTTACCACTTGTTGGTCTAAATTCCCTAACGTTCTTGATACTAACTTTACTTACTCCTCCACTCCTATCTCTTCTCCTCAAGAAATTGAAGATGCTGTCAATGAATTAACTGCCAAGATTACTGCTGCTCATCACGCCGCTTCCAAGCCTCTTCCTACTAATAATAAAACTTACTTACCTCCTTATATTAAAGTGCTAATTACTAACAGAAATAATGCTCGTAAGCTTTGGCAAATTTATCGAGATCCTCGAAGTAAAAATGTATATAATCATCACCAAAATCTACTCAAAAGGGCAATACTCAAATATAAAAATGACTGTTGGGACAGGAGACTGGAATCTGCACATGTCGAAGACGGCTCTATTTGGAAAATCTGTAGCGGATTTCGGAAAAAAAGAACAAGAATTACTACACTTCAAAGCTCCAACTTTACAGCTACTACTGATGTTGATAAAGCCGAAATTCTTGCCGATACACTTCATGCACAATTTCAGGAGAACCCCTCCTCCAACAACACTATTGAATTTGAAGTGGAAAACACCATAACGTCCTTCCTTACTCAGAATAACTGTCAAAATTTTAATGCTCCTCCGACTAAAGCATCTACTATAGTTAATGCCATTTCTCAACTCAAAATCAGCAAAACTCCGGGAATTGACAATATTACAAACAAAATGCTAAAAAATATACCCTACAAGATTATTCTACAAATTTGCAAAATTACTGATGCTATCTTAACTCACAGCTATTACCCGAAAAGTTGGAAAACAGCACGGATTCTGCCTATTATCAAACCTGGAAAAGATCCCACTTCTCCGAATAGCTATAGACCAATTTCTTTATTATCTAGCCTTAGCAAAATTATTGAGCGCGTCATCGCGGATATTCTAAATCAAGAATCGAAAGACCTTAACATCCTCATAGCACAACAATTTGGATTCACACAAGAACTTTCCACCACTCATCAACTTTTTAATATAACTGAAACCATCTGTGAAGGCTTCTCCTGGAAGCAGGATACGGCTGCAATTTTTCTGGATGTGGCGAAAGCCTTCGACAGAGTTTGGCTCAAAGGTCTTATCTACAAAATGATTAAATTTCAATATTCACCATTTCTCATTAAAATTATTCAAAATTACCTCACTGACAGGAGTTTCATTGTTTCCGTCAATCAAGTTGACTCAAAAAATTGTAATATTCTAGCGGGTGTTCCTCAGGGCTCGATCTTGGGACCTTTCTTGTACAATATTTACACCAACGATATACCACAAGATCACAAGATTAAACTGACACTCTATGCTGATGATACAGCGATATTTACACAGGGGAGGCAAATACACATTCTTCAGAAAAATTTACAAAAATACATTAATAATCTTGAAATCTGGTTGGACACTTGGAAAATAAAACTAAATGTCGCGAAGACTGAAGCAGTACTATTCACCAGGAAAAATAACCGTACTCCTCCTAAAGTAACTCTTTATAACACTAACATTTCCTGGTCTAAACAAGCCAAATATTTAGGTGTAATGCTTGATCGCCAATTAACATTTAAAGCGCACATTGATTATTTAAGAACTAAATTCAATAACCAATTAAGAAAATTCTATTCTGTTCTTGGCCGGCACTCAATACTAACCATTCAAAATAAAAAATTAATCTATCTTGCTTACTTACGCCCAATTATAGCATATGCGAGTCCAGTCTGGGGCTCCACTGCATCAAGTAACTTTCTTCTACTTGAACGATTAGAAAATAAGGTTATTCGAATGATCACTGCTGCTCCATGGTTCGTTCGAAACAAAGACATCCAACACTCTATTGACATGATTAGCTTTCGGGAATTTGTAGCCAAAATTGCTCAAAACTTTTATGATTCCATGCATAATTCTGACAACGCTGTTATCCAAAATTTAAACACTTTTCATTATGACATCTCCACACCATGCACACGGAAACGACCAAAACATGTACTCAACATTAACAAGTAGACGGGTTTTTTCCTTGTTCTCACTTTCTTGACACTATTCACTCTTTTGACACATTCCATGGTCCTGGTCCTGATTGCTTAGGGCTCGCGTCGTGAGTTTTGTTTTTATAACTGCTCCTGCGCTGGTGCTCACTGGTGATACGGCTTTTCTTCTATTGTCATTTCTAGTATGTTTTGCTTAAATTTTTGTTTTATTTTTAAGTTCTCTTTTTTCTTTAAATGTAATTATGCAATGTTTTTACAATCTACTCTGGGCCTTGAGCCGACTGTTATTGTTTCTATGCTGCAACTTGGAGGTTTGGTCGCTTCGCGACCAAGGTACTCCGTTCACCTACACCGATTCCGAAGGATGCACGAAAAGCGCTTCGACTCATTTTAAACGATTCATTGTTTTTAATTATTCCTATCAATCAAACTCGTTTTTTATGATGCGTGTTAATCAAACTTGTTATTAATGATTCGTATCAATCGAGTCAATTTTTAGAAAGATATGTATGAAACAGAATTTTTGTATTTCGGGCCCATCTCTCCCTAATCACCCTTCCCAGAAGGACATCTCATTGGGCATATAAGCAACACTTCTTTGCATAAAATGTTTTCCTGTACTGTTTTCTCAAGTTGTGTAAGGTATCTCTTGCCGCCTAGCAGGATACTTTTTGTTGTCGTTAGGAGTTTCTATCGTTCTTTTTTATTACTATTGTTCCTTTTTTTGAAACATACTACTGTGGCCAAAAAGTAAGACCAATTTTTTTTTTTTTTTCAAAAATTCTTTCAAATTTATTTCATGGACTTCAACGTAATCCCCTCAGGATACAGTGCACTTATGCTATGACGAAAATACGTAGAAGAAATGAATTCGCCAACTTTCGGGTTTTTTAGTTCACAACGGTGGTTCAAATAAATCAGCTCTCTTGAATTAATTCTTAACTATTTTATTACACATGCTAGGAATAATTGAAACTTTGTACAATATTTACAAATTGATAGTAATACCACACATTTCAATCTCAAATGCCATAAAATTTAATTTCTATGAATATATCTCTCACACTTCTAAGATTACCTCTCTCTCTCTCGCGCTTTCCAAACACTCTCTCAAACTCGCACTTCTTTCGCCCAATTAACTTGGCGTCGCAGCGCCCTCTAACGATCATTCATTCATCTTTTTCCACATATGCCAATGTTTTTCTCCAATGTTCACCTATGAAGATACGATACAAACAACAAAAACGATTTTCTACTTTATTAATAATTTATGTTTGATGATCAAATATTAATTTTCTTTTTAATGCAGCTGATATAATTAAGGTTTCGTGGCAATCGTTATTTGAATTCGCGCGGAAAAATGTAACTTTTTAACTTTAGAACTTTAATTTATGGTAGAAAAAGGTTGCTGGAAGTTGTTGAATTTTTCTGTAGTTTTGTGATGTTGTTCTCGTTTTCTTTTTCTTCATCGATTTGATATGCTACGCAATTACAAGTCTTAGGTAGAAATAAATAAAAAATAATAATATCATTTTCAATGAAAGTATCATTTTAACCGCCAACAATGTATATATAAGAATAAAATATAAGTATTCTCTGGTTTCTTATTTTTTTATTAATATTGTATTATCATTCGAATCTGTCAATGTAAACAACTTTAAATATTTGTTGATATAGTAGAAAAAAAAAATGGCGTATTGGCGAATAATTTTGGAGTAATCTTATCGTTATTTAGAGATTATTATAGTTGTTGAAAGGATACATTTTTGTAAATTAGCAAAGCAAAATTCCACATAATAATTTGGCGTTAAAGCGATAAAATTTGGTGCAAAAGCCATTTAGAAATAAAATTTTAGCAAAATAGCGATATATTTTGGCGTTAAAACGATAACATTTGAAGTAAAAGCTAATCATTAAAATTTGCTATAATAGTGGCAGACTTGGAAATAAAGCGATATAATATGGCATAAAGGTAATTTAGGCATAAACTTTTGAGCATAACAGTATTAAAATTTGGCGTTAAAGTGATAGCATTCTGATAGAAATCATTTTAGAAGTAAAATTTAGTGGCAAAATTTGCCGCTAATGCAATACTTTCTGGCGGGAAAAGCAATTTAAAAATTAAATTTCGCTTAGAGAAAAAATTTGGCGGTAAAGCGATAAATTTCGGTATAAAAACATTTCAGGAATAAATTTTGCCAGGTTAGTGTTAAGATTTGGCGTTAAAGTGATAACATTTGGCGTAAAATCAATTTAGGGAAAGCTTGACGTATTAGGTGTTTGACCACTAATGTTGGCTTAAAAGCGATTTTTGGCGAAATAGCGTTTTATAACAACATCGAACTTCGGCAACCATTTTGTTTGTTTACTTGGCTATTTGTCATCCTGAAATCCTTTTTAAACTACAAGAAAAATGAAAACTCTTGTGGATGCAAAATGAAAGACATTTGGTTTCAATACCTTTACTGAATTCTGTCAGAAATATATTTGCAATAAAATTTTTTAAATGTTTTATTAGCTATGCAAATTAATAATTGATAATTATATATTTGCATTTTCTTTTACAAATAATAAGCACTCTTTCAATACATTTGTCATTGGCAATAAAAATTTTCTAATTTCTGATGTGTATCAAAATTTAATAAATAAAGAAATTGTTTCCCTAAATCTTATGGAAATCAAATTAGTGACCTGTAGAAAAATTATAAAATAAATCCATACTTAACAAATTCAGAGCTACAAAAAAAAAAAAAAGATTTATTACAATATTTTTTTTAATTTTTATTTTTTTATTTTTGCTTTATTTATTATTTTTTTAATCATTTTTTATTAATTATTTTAAACACAATTTTGTGAGGGAAAACGCAAACATTTAATTATAATTTTTTTTAAATTTATATTTTATTTATTTATTGCTTTTTTTTTAATCATTTTTTATTTATTATTTTAAAAGCAATTTTGTAAAAGAAAACGCAAACATTTAATTATAATTTTTCTATTTATTTTTATTTGCTATTTTTTTATCATTTTTTTACACTCCACTTATTTTGTAATAAAAAACATTCCTAATGAATAACATGAAAAAAGTTCTAACAGAAATTAGTAATTAAAAAATTTTATTTATCAATCATTAATTTTTTACTACGATAAAAAATTAACTTTCAATTAAATTACAAGCATTTCACTACAGAAAAGAATTTAAAGTAGTCAATTTTGAAATTTATTTACTTAAAAAAAATCGTACATGCATTTTACAATTTGAACTTGAATTCAATCTATTCCGTCATAAACATGTGAAAATAATTCAAACATTTTGATTCAGGGAAAAAAAAAAAATTATTTTCCAAAATATTTACTATTAGCAAAATTATTAAAATTTAAAATGACGCACTAGAAAAATATCTTTTATTTCATAAAAGGTGTTAATTTAGTTTACTTTTTATTTCATAAAAGTTGTTTAGTTTTTAAAAATACATTACTTTTAACTATTCGCATGTCTTTTTAAAGTAAGAAATAATTTTTTTATGTTTTTAAAACCTTTACAACAATTTGGAACACTATTAAATATTAATACCTTCTTAAGCATCTATTTGTTATGATAGAAGAAAAGAAAATAGTTCATATTAAATACCTTCTGTATATAGTAAGCTTCCATTTAATAACATAAAATTCAAACTCACATATTAATTATATATATATATATATATATATATATATATACAAAAAGCGAATTTTTAATTTATTTTTATATTACCATTTTCTCAAAAGAAAATAAAAATCATTATAATTTTTTTCAATAATAATAGTAAACAGGCATGCACTTTTAGACAATTTTGTTTACAAAAAACCTCCAACAACTTTTATAACTTTTTAAATTATAACTAACAGCTCTGCTTTCAAGCGTTTCTTTAAAATAATAATAAATTTCAAAATTTTATTATGTTATTTATTGACGAGAAACCAGAAAGTTCACGCCCAGTCCTTAATATTATCAAATGATTCCGTTTTAAGCACGTTTTTGAAGTATTTTCTCTCGAACAAGCCTGAGAGTTACAGAACTTCAACGCATCAATGTTTGTTTTCAATATCTGATCATTGCTTTTTAAATTTTTTCTACTTTTAAAATTTTTTTTTATCTCAAATGATGTTTTAAGTTGGTGTTTTTTCTCCCAAATACCGAATTACCTTTTGGCTTCTTAAGGTTTGTTTTTTTTTTAATTGCTTTTATTTATTAATTAAATTTTTACTGTATTAAAGTTATTTAAAAAAAATACAAATTACAATTCACTATAGCAACTTAATCTGTATGCCCAAGATGTAGCTTAAGGACTTACAATTATATTAATAATAGTAATTATAACATCAAAGAAGCTTTCATTACAAATGTCATGGTTTTAAAAAATGTTGATGATAAAAACCAAAATGACACTAAATTATTCTCATGAGTCGAAGCGAAAAACCAAAAATGTTAACCATACAGTATATCTCAAAATTTAAAATTAATAGATTTTTTTTTTTATCGTTATTATAATTTCTACATATATAAAAAAAATCAAATAACAAAAGATTAAATAAAACATATTTTGAAACTTAAAACATGTAGATATATTTTCTCCAGTTTAGCATTTAACAAAAGCAATATTAATAAAAATATTAATTCTTTGATCAAAATTTTATATTTTCACATCATTCAAATTCATTAATTGCAGTATATGTAATATAATATGATCAATAGATTTTTCATAATTTTGACAACGTTAAAAAAATACTATAAGATACCTCTAAAATATTTTTTTATGAGTATTGGAGAAAATTTTCATTATTTATAAATGACAATAAAATAAAATTATTTTAAATGCAGAATAGTACAATAAAAAAAATACATCACATATTATTCTATTATGAAAACATCAAATTCAAAACACAATAATATAAATGCATAGAAATTTAACAAATGCAAAGAAATTTATGGTTAAAATATAACAAAATTTTCTCTTAAAATGAAATATTTATCATACATACAGTATTTTTAATTTTTAAGAAATAATAAATGTTTGCTGTTACACTTCAAATATACTAATATTAAAATTCCAATCATGATTAACGTTAAAACATTATTTTTTCTTTTAATATCGTTAACATTAAACCAAAACGATACTGGTATATCTTCTATAATTTAATACTTGCAACAATTCTAACAAAAATTAAAAATCAAATTATTCAATTTTGCAATGCACAATTATAGTGAATTTTACCAGTTCCAACCGTGCAAGCTTTCTTGAAAATTTCAACCTTTCGTCTCTTTCGCTTTGACCAGCGAAGCCAACACATCCTTTGAAAGATGAGGCATTTCTTCCTTCATTGTTTTCCACTCATGAGTTTCTTCCAGAACAGGAAACCTGTCACAAGTGCGACAGATGAAGTTCATAGCATGTTCCTTTAAATCCTGATCGTGGAGATGTCCGAGATTTAATATGCTCAATACATTTTTGACATCCACATTCTTTTCAAGAAATTGCAGCAAACTCGTTTAAGGTCTTCGAGTTGGTACTTGTCTGCAGCGACCAGAAGATCTCCAGAAGATTCAATGCTGAGATCTTCCGTTTTCCCAGTGTATATGTGGACCAGCATGGCTCGTAGGATGGGCACTTCCATGTCGGTGATATGCACCTTGTTTTCGATGTTTTCTTTCATTTGGGCAGTAAACACATCAGCGAAGATAGGAGATCTTGCGGACAGTATACTCTTGTGAGCTGGAATGGTAACAGATCCACAAATGAATGAAACGTCCGAGAAATAAGAAACTTCTGGATTCAGTAGACGTTTAAAATTGTTGGATAACTCTTCCCAAGATTTGTGCTGGATTACTTCATCACTTTCACTCATTTCTGTTGTAAAATTTTCACTCTTGATAGTTATGGTTCCCGTTAAAACGATATCCGCAAATGAAATACTTTTTAATGGTAATGCTATTAGTGTGCTTGTTGAACCTTTTGTAAAGAAATGTTCAAAACTGAAATGATTTATAATGTGCTCTCCTTGCCTTTGTTCCAATATTCCCGTGATATCAGCTGTTTTAATAGTAGATTTTCGAGAAACTTCAATATCAAATTTATTTGGCAATGGCGAAAATTTTACAGTCCATTCATTATTCAAATTTAAAATTTGAGTTTCTGGAATTTGAATACTATACGAATGTTGGGATAGAGGTGAACCGTACACGAATTTACAATAAATTGGAAAAATTTCTGTTTTGGCCATATTTTTTGAACTCATCGACACTTTCTGTCCGAAAGTATGGCTTTTAGATCAAATCAAATACCGAAAATATGCAAACACCCTCCTAATCCGGTCCTGAAGGAAATTATAATTTCAAGGGAACGAAAGTAAAATCGAAGACGGTTAAATGCTAACAGTAACTTTTTCCCCGATCGTCACAAGTGTCATTCTATTCTTACTCGGTACCTGACGTATCGACAGTGACCACGGTAGACATGAAGTTTCGGTTCGCAAAAAAAATGACTTCATCCTTTTATCAAATCCAAATATCTGCGAAAGATACACGAAGGACGACGATGATTTGCCAAGTTGGCGGATAGCATTGGTTGCATAGCAACCTCTATCTCCTGCTTTGCAAATGAGAGATGTTTCTTAAGCAAAGCCCATTGATTTGATAAAAAAAAAGTTACTCGAAAAGCGCTTCGGCTCATTTAAACGGTTCGATTGATACGAAAGTTTTTAATAATTCGTATCAATCAAAGTCGTTTTTAATTATGCGTATCAATCAAACTCGCTTTTAATGATTTGTGTGAAACACGTTTTAATTCTTATCAATCAAACTCGTTTTTAATGATTTGTATGAAACTCATTTTTAATAATTCTTATCAATCAAACTCGGTTTTAATAATTAGTGTCAATTAAACTTGTTTTTAATTATTCGATTCAATCAAATTCGTTTTAAATGACTCATATCAATCAAATTCGTTTTTAATGACTCGTATCAATCAAATTCGTTTTAAATGACTGGTATCAATCAAATTCGTTTTAAACCCGTATCAATTTTTTATGATTCGTATCAATTAAAATTGTTATTAATGATTCGTATCAATCTAGTCAATTTTTAGAAAGATATGTATGAAACAGAATTTTTATATTTCGGACCTATCTCTCGTAATCAGAAATCTTCCCTTCCCAGAAGGGCATCTCATTGGGTATATACGCAACACTTCTTTGTATGAAATGTTTTCCTGCACTGTTTTATCAAGTTGTGTAAAGTTTCTCTTGCGGGCTCACACGATATTTTGTTGACGTTAGGAGTTTTCTACCATTCTTTTTTATTATTATTATTATTCACTTTTTTGAAACATACTACTGTGCCCAAAAAGTAAGACCAATTATTATTATTTTTTCAAAAACTGTTTATTTATTATTCCAAATTTATTTCATAGCTTTCAAAGTAATCCCTTCCGGTCACAATGCATTTATGCCAACTTTTTTTCTAATCCTCAATGCATACTAAAAAGTCATCGGCAGGGATGGCCTTCAAAGCGCGCGGCGATTGACGTTGAATCTCTTCAATCGACTCCAAACGGTGTCCCCGGTGTAGTCTTATGAGTTTCGGGAATAGCCAGAAGTCGCACGGTGTGAATACGGTGGTTTCGAACGATATGGGTTTCATTTTTATCGAAAAAGTCACAAATAATCAATGCAATGTGAGCTGGCGCGTTCAGCGTTTTCGGTACCAATCGAGATTTGACGCGTTTGAGGTCCAAAATGGAATTGACCAATCCTTTTGAAATTCCAACATCATCAGCAAGGTCTCCAATTGTAAATCACCGGTTTGAAAAGCACCAAATCTTTAATTGTTTTAGATGTGAGCTTCGTCGGTTGAGGTTGATGGTCGGCCAGAGGGCTCTTCTTCTTTAACGCTTTCTCTGCCTTCTTTGATCTTTTTATACCACTTCTAAACATCATCTGCAGCATTCTATACGTTTCCATTCTATACGTTTCCATTCAATAAAATTTAACGAAAATTCCTTGCTCAATTAATTCAGACATTTCAAAAATCGCCGGAATCAGTTTTAAGCGTCTCACCAAGCCAAGCGTGACTCAAACACTATTGAATATTTTGACGTTAAATTTCCCACAGATGTCAAGGACAGTGCCAGCAATCTAAAGAAAATTGAAATTCCATAAGCCCCGGAAATTTTAAATTGAAAATTGGTCTTACTTTTTGACACAGTAGTAAATATGGCGATATCAATATTAAATCGAACTTTGCCTAGTACTTTCACTAGTAAAAGGTACTCGTCATAAAGCTAAGAGTATAAATCAGGTATCAAGAAAATATTTATTTATCAAATTTTCTAATTGTAATACTTTTCTTCCACTTATTTTTGTAATGATTTGTAATTGACATAAAAAATTTACACTGAACGTATAGAAAAAAAAAAAAAAACTTGTATCACTAAGATTTAAAAAGCTAAACAAATATTCATATTTATTTACAAATAAAGACGCTTAAATATTTTAACATAATCTTTTTTTCTATGTGATAAAATTAAAGGACGGGATTTTTTTTATATAATACCCATTCTGTTTATATCACATGATCTATTACACAATATAGAAATATTGGTACCTGCGTATTAACGGTACCTTGGCGACAGTTGCGCCAATAAAGTGCAAACGCGCCAACCGCAGCTACAGATTTGGCGGTTTTTAAGTGGCGCCAATCTACATTTAAAATTTTTGTTCCAAATAATAAAATATATATGAAACACTTCATTTAAATTCAAAACGCTTTCAAAATATTTATATTCCAAATAATAAAATATATAAAACACTTCATTTAAAATCAAAACGATTTCAAAATTCAAAACACTGTATTTAAACACAAATTAGTCAAAAACACAGTATTTAAACACAAATTAGTCAAAAACACTGTATTTAAACACAAATTAGTCAAAAACACTGTTTAAACACAAATTAGTCAAAAACACTGTATTTAAACACAAATTAGTCAAAAACACTGTATTTAAACACAAATTAGTCAAAAACACTGTATTTAAACACAAATTTGTCAAATGCACTTCATTTAAACACAAAGTAATCAAACGGATTGCAGTGGAAAACAGGCTGATATAGAGTTATATTTCGCTCCTGAAAAAAATGAAATTGCATCTTGTTCTGTTTCTGGCAAATCCCAAATACGCATTTTCGTACCACTACAAAATGGCGTCAAAACTCAGCAAATCTGCAGCCGTTATATTGGCGCCACTTAAAAACCGCCAAATCTGTAGCTGTTACATTGGCGACACTTAAAAACGCGAAGTCTGTCGCCAAGATACCGTTAATACGTAAGTACCGAAATATTAGAGAGTTTTTGCACACCGTATGTTAGGTTACCGTAGGACGTCCGTTAGCTTTTTCACCCTAGCGCGCATGCTCATAGGAAACTGAGCATGCGCGCTAGGGAGAAAAAGCTAACGGACGTCCTACGGTAACCTAACGTACGGTATGCAAAAACTCTCTATTATTCAAACTATAAAATAATCATTTAAAATATATTTGACCATAAAATTAAATAACAAAACAATAGATGGCAGCACAATCTTCCCTACCAGTCAATTAAGTAGAATAACTTTCAGTTTAACAGATAGGTTTAGGTAGTAGGTTTACCCATTTCTTTCACTAGTAAAAGGTACTTGCCATCAAACTAATAGTGTGAATCAGGTATCAAGGAGACATTTATTTATTAAATTTTTAGCCTGTAGTATTTTTTTTTACTATTTTTGTAATTATTTGTGATTACATAAAAAATATTATATTACATATAAACAAAATTGTTATATTTATACATCTAAAGACGTTTTAATACATTTAACATAATATTTTATTGTATAGAATATATAAAGCAATATAATGTTATTTTTTTACGATATGCTTTGTTTATAATAACACAATACACAATTAAAATTATTATTCAAAGTATAAATTAAGTATGTATAAATATTTTAATATAAATTTTAGTAACTCAATGAAATAGCACAGATGGCAGCACTAACTTCAATACCAACCAATCAAGTCAAGGAAATTTTAATTTAGTATACTTTCTAAGTTTCTTCGAGGCCCATTAGCTCAGTTGGTTAGAGCGTCGTGCTAATAACGCGAAGGTCGTGGGTTCGATCCCCCCATGGGCCAATAAATTTTTTTTTTTCTTCAAAATTTTTGATTTTTGAAATTTAAGATCAAAAACAGATCTCTATCATTTTTTTTTGTACAATAATTAATAACTCTTCCAATTAATATGTTTCGAATATAAATTGATTCCAAAACTGGTGGGAAAGGGTTAAATTCCCCAGGAATTTCATAAACTTTTGAAGAGAGTTCCTTTTAGTCTGAGGTTACAAAGGTTTTATTTATTTATTTTTTTTATTTAATATTACAGACAGTAAATTAAGTAATTTTATTTGATACATGAACGTATAATTTTTTTTTTTATATATTTATATAAGATAAAAAAAAAAAAAAAATTTTTGATACATTAATTTCAAAAACTTTTTACTGACTTTTTTATTTCTTTAACTGATTGACATAGAGAATTATATGTTTTTAGCATTTAATTGTAACATACATTTTGTGTGTGTGTGATTTTAATTTTAGAGTAAATTTATAGAATTTAATGGTACTTACGTATTAACGGTACCTTGGAGACAGTTGCGCCAATAAAGAGCACACGCGCCAACCGCAGCTACAGATTTGGCGGTTTTTAAGTGGCACCAATCATTTCTATTGGTATGGTAACCTTAGTAGCTATTAGATTGGCGACACTTAAGAACCGCCAAGTCTGTCGCCAAGGTACCATTAATACGTAAGTACCAAAAACGCTTTCAAAATATTTGTATTCGAAATAATAAAGATTGGCGACACTTAAAAACCGCCAAGTCTGTCGCCAAGGTACCGTTAATACGTAAGTACCAATTTTATTTTCTATTGGAGATTATAGATGAAGAGTTTGATTTTTTAAATAAATTTGCCATATTTGGTTATATTTTGAAATTCTGTTATTTCACAATTTTCAGCAACTTAAGCGTAAATTATTACGCCAGTATTATATTAATGCCATTAATAAAAATTAAACAAATTATTATAATTTTTGATTAAATCATTTATTGTCACCAAATTGTAGATAATAGAAAAAAATTTAAACAGAATCGGAACAAGGTCGATAATTTATAAATTTATTATTTAAAAAAAGAGTAGCATGTTTATAGGAAGAGTTTGTTTGCTCTTTTTAAAAACAGAATAAATGCAATAAAAATTTATTAAAGCAGGACAGCCAAATTTTAATTACACAATAAGTATCATCAAGTATTTTTATTACTTTAATAATTAATATGAAACATGTATATATTATTTGCTACAAAAAATCCAGTTTGGAATGACTGACAAATCATTTGCTTGTGCTGCCATCTATTAGCAAATTAAAGAACAAATATTTTATTCTTTGAAAATAAAATTCTTTTGTAATAGAATAACTTCATGCATTGTAACTTTTGTAATCCTTTTTTCACCCGAAAACAGGTGCAGGTTGTGTATTTTTCAAAGCATTGTATTATAAGATAATCTATTTAAAAATAGTGTTTTTTGTTTCTTTTAAAAACTCTTCAACTTTTTTGTTTATATCCTTTCTATATATTTGAACTTTTGCTTACGTTTCCCTAAATTTGTTCAGATTTCTCTGCAAAAAAGGTCAATTAAGAATTAATATTTTAAAATTAAAAGTTAATGTTTTTTTTTTTTTTTTAGTTATTTAAAAAAAAAAAAAAAAATACACTGGCTTGAAAAATTAAGGAAAAATACAAAACTAATAAACAAATACACTTTGAAAATCAAGGAAAATACAGTTTAATATCAATTCGACTTTAATATGAATCGGCCATTTCCATACCAAACCATATCACTTTCACGCATGATAACAATTAATATCTCACGATGCAGGACTTGTGCAGAATGTGCCAATGTGCAGAAGGGCAAAGGTTTGAATTCTGTAGTGGCATGCGTTGCAGTCACTTCATGCCAATTGTGAATGAATGCATGCATGAGCATCTCGCATCAAGAATCGGGTTACCTATTAGGAATTTTTAGTATTTTTTTCTATATAAAAAAACAGCTTGGTGGCCAATGGGCTAGAGCTCTGGCCTTTGGTACCACAGTTCATATCCTGGTGGTGGTATGGATATTTGTTAGTGGTTCTGTATCCACTTTAAACTGTATGCACCTGCCTTATTAGCCTAAAGTGTGCAAAAAATAACCGTAGAGCGACAAACCAAATCAACCAACCTCTATGACACATAAGCTTTGGAGGGATATCATAATGAAAGTCCTCCGGGAGAGCTATAAGTTCGATCCCCTTCTACTCTTTGGAGGGATTGTTCATGGAAAACTTTGTTATAAACAATGCCCATTGGGAATCCCCAAATATTGTGTCTACAAACTGTAAAGAAAAAGGAATTATTGTTATTATTTTGACTGACTTGTTAATTTTTTTTTTCACTGCATCATTCTGGAATACTACCTCAGTATGCTGCTGCGTTTTTCTTTAAACCTTTTAAAAGGTTGATATTTGGGAAATCTGCATGGGTTAAATCTGGAAAACAAAGGACAGGAACAATTAAAGTTTTCTTCACAAGAAACTGCTTGATTAGGGAATTGTGTGAAAATGTATTGTCATAAAGATTTGGCTTGTAGTTTCATTTGGTCATTTTTTTTTTTTGTTTTTTTTGCATACTTTAGGCAAATTAGACCGGGATTTACAATTTAACGTGGATTCTGAACCCTAACAAACATCCATGCCACCACAAGGATTCGAAAACCTGAAGCCTATGGTCAGGGCCGGATTTTCCTATAGGCTAACTAGGCTTCAGCCTAGTGCCTCAAGATCAAGAGGGGCCTACATTCAAATTGTCAGCAAAAGTAGAATTACACTATTCTAAAAACAGTAAAGACTAAAACACTGAATCGAAAATGGGGAGAAATTCTACACATATGACTAATAGACAAACATAAAAATGTATTGGTTAAGATCAACGCGTTCGCAACATTTGGGTCTGTTCGTTTGTATGTACTAGATTGCGCCAAAGTTCATACGTTCACTGATTGCTATGGCAAATATTGACGTGCCTTATGCTACTAAGCTCTGGTTTGTTAAAAGTATGCTCATAAATAAAGTGTAGATTGGAACAGACAAACGAACAGACCTAGTGATATCCAGACGTTCGGTTATATTCGTATTATTTCGATAATATGAAATACGTGTTAATGTTATTAGAAAAGATTCTTATTTTAGGATTGCGTACACGATCATTTGATTCTCGCCTTTTGAATTTAGTAGGTTCAATTCTTTAGTTAAGTGTTTATAGACTATTGAAACAATATTTTTTGTGACAATATCCTGCAGAAGAAATCAGATATTCTACGGTGTATTTTCTGACCAAACCATTGCATATTTATGATAACATGGAGTTCATTTTCTGTCCATTAGTAACAAAGACCTAGTGAATGATTATTTGCCATAAAAAAATGTCACTGAAATGGCCTTAACTAGAGGTTTTTTAAATCAAAGTTTCGGCGGCTATAGCGATTCTCCTCCCACCCAAAACAGATATTTTGTTTTTCTCATCTTCGAATCAAAATCCCAATTTTTTTTTTCTCTCAACCACAATTAGTTTAAATAACTTATTCAATGTCATTTAAATAGTGATATGCAACAACATTTCAATACATGATACTAGTACAGAATAACTTTTCATACAAGATACCATGAACCATGACTGGTTAAAATATGATTGAGATGTATTAAATAACATAATAAGTGTTAGCAATTGTCATTTTCTGGGCTGTTGTTGTTTTTAATTTGCTTAAAAAATCAGTATTTAAATTTCTAGATACACGATTATATTTACGAAAGAAATTCTTGTTAATTCCTACTATTAATTCCCACTCTCCCCATATACAGTAGAACCTCTAGAAGTCGAACTTCAAGGGAGACGCCAAATAATTCGAGTTATAGAGTTTTCGACTTATGGAGGATTTTGACTTACGCGGATTTTGCAAGGAAATATTCCACTTGTAGAGGTTTAGATTCTTACAAACTTATTTTGAGTTAGAGAGTTAAAATAAATAAAAATTCAAGTTACAGAGGTAATAAACAGGCTCATTTGTTAGAGTTCAAATGAAATCAATAGCAATAATAAGAATATTTCATAGAATTGGTTATTCTATTTACTGTATACTCATACATTGTTTTCTAAGAAACAATGACGTGCATTGTCGGCAAATCCTTAAAGTCGGTAACTTATTTTTCTTCCAGCTTCAAATGATCGAGTTGTAAAGGTCGTAAAAAATTTTGTAGAATCAAACATTGCTAATGTTCGAGATACAGAGGTCCAATTTCTTTTTCGAGTTACGGAGGGAAAATATATACCAAAAATGGCTTGTGGGGATTGACTCATTATTTCGACTATAGAGGGTTGAAATTTCGAGTCATGGAGGTTTTGGGGCTTGAAGGGAAGGGAACAAAACTTTTTTTCGTGTTTTGGAGGTTTTCGACTTATCGAGGTTCGACTTAAAGAGGTTCTACTATATATATATTTTTTTTTTTGTTCAATTTCTTCTATTAGCTCACAGTCTCCCTATATATATCTTGTTCAAATTTTCAATCTTTAATAAAATACTTTTTATTCATCCATTCAAGTTCAAGTCCATTTTTTAAAACTTGTAGTGGATGATACTTGATGTTAATACAGTTTTTAAAATATTAATTAATTAATTAATTAATTAATTTTAATACTTTAAATAGAGTTTCAGCATTTTGTAATGAAAATTGAAATCAACAGGCAGCAGCTCAATCGGTAAAATACAAAAATTTCAGTATTTTTCACGTGAAGTTGAAGAATGCGAGTTCAGTTCTTGCGAAAATCAATAATTTCTTATAAACTTTTGAAAATGTTTGCTTTAAGTAGGCGTTTTATCCAAATGATTTTCGAGAGTGAGTTCAGTGGTTAGAATGAAGGATTTTTCTCAAAAAAATAAAATTGAAGAAATTTTATTTTGCCACTTAATATTGTGATTCTGTCATATACATATTTATATTAATTGTTATATACATAATATTTTTATTAATCCTGTCCTATACATATTTATATTAATCGTTATATGCATAATATTTTTGTTAATTCTGTCATATACATATTTATATTAATTGTTATATGCATAATATTTTTGTTAATTCTGTTATATACATATTTATATTAATTGTTATATGCATAATATTTTTGTTAATTCTGTCATATACATATTTATATTAATTGTTATATGCATAATATTTTTGTTAATCCTGTCCTATACATATTTATATTAATTGTTATATGCATAATATTTTTGTTAATTCTGTTATATACATATTTATATTAATTGTTATATGCATAATATTTTTATTAATCCTGTCCTATACATATTTATATTAATCGTTATATGCATAATATTTTTGTTAATTCTGTCATATACATATTTATATTAATTGTTATATGTATAATATTTTTGTTAATTCTGTTATATACATATTTATATTAATTGTTATATGCATAATATTTTTGTTATTTCTGTTATATACATATTTATATTAATCGTTATATGCATAACATTTTTGTTAATTCTGTCCTATACATATTTATATTAATTGTTATATGCATAATATTTTTGTTAATTCTGTTATATACATATTTATATTAATTGTTATATGCATAATATTTTTGTTAATTCTGTCATATACATAATTTATATTAATTGTTATATGCATAATATTTTTGTTAATTCTGTCCTATACATATTTATATTAATTGTTATATGCATAATATTTTTGTTAATTCTGTCATATAGATATTTATATTAATTGTAATTATTTAATAAAAAGTAACTAAAATAAAATTTTTATTTGTTGACCTAAGTAGGAATTGACTTTAAAATTTTTTTTTATACTACTTGTTTATTATTTATTATTATTTTTATTTTCCAATGGCAGATTACAGCAGAAAAAGAACAACGAAAAATAACATACAACAACAACAAAATAATACAACAAATACAACAAAACATGCCGAAACAGAGTTCATTAATCTAACAATAATGCTAAGTTGCAGATCTTTTAGAAACTAAAATGTGTTACCAGGTGCACCACGGGGAGGTAGATCTTCTGCGCACCCATTATTTATTATTGTTTAAAGCATTTTCTGTGAGATGCTTTGTGTAAAAGAGGGTGCCATATTAATTCTGAATTTTTTCTCCCCAAATCCCTCTGGCGCCAAAACTTTCCTTACATCTAAGAAAAGCAAGATCTTTTCTTAGATCCTTCCCCCCCTTCTTACTACTCAGCATCTTCCCGCCAGGTGCATTGCGGGTTGCAGTGAAAGAAACCGGTCGAAAAGGGAAGAAGGTAGAAAGAGGGGTGCGCAAACGATATCTCAATTTAAAAAAAAAAAAAGCCTTCACCCGACGAGAAATCAGAGTAGTATTTCATGGGACAGGTGTTAAAATGCAGCTATAATAACAAATCTTTATCAAACAGTACTGTGTCCAAAAAGTAAGACCAGTTTTCAATTTGAATTTCCCAGGGCATATGGTATTTCAATTTTTTTTTTTTTTTTTTTAGGTTTTCGGCACTGTCCTTGACATCTGTGTGAAATTTGACGTCAAAATATTCATTAGCGCTTGAGTTACGCTTGGTTTTGTACGATGCTAAAACTGATTTCGGCGATTTTTGAAATGTCTCTTCGTTGTCTCAAAACGTTGTCAAAACGCTTCAATGTCTCAAAACGTTGTCCCCGGAGTGGTCTTTTGAGTTTAGGGAATATCCAGATGTAGCACGATGCTAAATCAGGTGAATACAGTGGTTGTGGAAGGATATGGGTTTAAATTTTTGGCGAAAGGGTCACGAAGAATCAATGCAGTGTGAGCTGGCGCATTCAGTGTTTTCGGTACCAATCAAGATTTGACGCCCAAAACATCTTTTAAAATGGAATTTTGAATTTCCAACATCATCAGCAAGGTCCTTAATTGTAAATCGACGGTTTGCAAGCACCAAATCTTTCATTTTTTGGACGTGAGCTTCGTCGGTTGAGGTTGGTGGTCGACCAGAGGGCTCTTCTTCAACGCGTTCTCTGCCTTCTTTGAAGTGTTTATACCCCTTGTAAACATTTCTTTCCGATATAGGAATGCTCACTGAATGCCTTCTGCAACATTCTATACGTTTCTGCAAACAAAATTAAACGCAAGTACTTGCTTAATTAATTCAGATATTTCAAAAATCGCCGGAATCAGTTTTAGCATCTCACAAAACCAAACGTAACTCAAACACTAATAAATAATTTAACGTCAAATTTCCAACAATGCCAACAACCTGAAAAAAAAAAAGAAATTGAAATACCATATGCTCGGGAAATTTAAAGTGAAAACTGGTACTTACTTTTTGGAGAAAGTAGTACATTACAAATTATTTGCAAATCTTAAGAAATCTATATTTATCTTTTTATATTTTTATATTTAGAATATTTAACTTGCTTTTAAGTCTTTTTGGTCACTTGTGTTAAAGATGTGTGGTCTTTTTCCATTGTAATTTTGATTTGCTAAGTTGAGATTGTATTGGCAAATCAAATTTGTAACAAATTTATATAAATATTTTATATAATATTTTATTCAATAATTTATAATATTTAAGAGTTAATTTTTTTTTTATGTACTTAAACACTTTGTCGAAATGTGATTTTTTGTTGTTGTTCTTCTTCTTCTTGTACCGTAGTAACAAAAAGAACATATAAACAAATCAAAATTACAATGGGAAAAGTCCACACATCTTTAACACAAGTGACCAAAAGGACTTAAAAGCAAGTTAAATATTCTAAAGAAAAAAATCTAAAAAGATTAATACAGATTTGTAAATAATGTGTAATATACTGCTGTATCCAAAAAGTAAGACTAGTTTTCACTTTAAATTTCCCGAGCATATGGTATTTCAATTTCTTTTTTTTTTTCAGGTTGTTGGCACTGTCTTTGACATCTGTGGGAAATTTTATGTCAAAATATTCATTAGTGTTTGAGTTATGCTTGGCTTTGTGAGAAGATAAAACTGATTTCGGCAATTTTCGAAATGTCTGAATTAATTGAGCAAAGAACTTGCATTACATTTTGTTTGCGCAAACGTATAGTACGCTGCAGAAGGTATTAGGTGAGCATTCCTATATCGGAAAGAAATGTTTACAAGTGGTATAAACAGTTCAAAGAAGGTAGAGAACGCATTGAAGACGAAGAGCCCTCTGGTCGACCATCCACCTCAACTGACGAAGCTCAAGTCCAAAAAATTAAAGATTTGGTGCTTGTAAACCGTCGATTTACAATTACAAACCTTGCTGATGATGTTGGAATTTCAAAAGGATCGGTCACTTTCCTTTTGGGTCTCAAAAGCACAGAAAACACTGAACAGGTACAGAAAACACTGAATGCGCCAGCTCATACTGCATTGATTTTTTCGCCAAAAATGAAACCCATATCATTCCACAACCACCTTACTCACACCGTGCGATTTCTGGCTATTCCCTAAATTCAAAAGACCATTCCGGGGACACGGTATTGGGTCGATTGAAGAGATTCAATGTGAATCGCCGCGCGCTTTGAAGGTCATCCCTGCCGATGACTTTTTAGCATGCATTGAGGATTGGGAAAAACATTGGCATACGTGCATTGTATCCGGAGGAGATTGCTTTGGAGGAGATGAAATAAATTTGGAAGAATAAACAAAGAGTTTTCGAAACAAAAAAAATTATTGGTCTCACTTTTTGGGCATAGTAGTGTATATATATATATATCGTAAAAAATTAGTTAGCGCATACATATATATAAGATTGAAGAATACTTAATAATTAGTATTCAATAGTTAATAAATAAGGCAATAATACTGCTAAATTTAAATGTAAAAAAACAAAAACAATTCATCGTATTAAATATTTTTTAAAGTCAAAATCCTTTTAATTTTTAAAAAAAAAAAGAACTAAATTATTTTAAGTTTTATTCTTAAAATTCTTTTTTTTTTTTTTTTTTTTTTTTTTTTTTTTACCTTTAAAGTTAAAGGAATTCAAACACGATAAAATTTAATATTGATGTTGGTTACAAATTAAACCAACATTAATTATTTACAATATGACGAGAGAAATTTCTGTCTGTCAGTTGTGTTTGTTTTTATTATGAAAATGAAAATTACAAGTACTTTGACTTTAAAAAAAAATAATAATAACAATTTCCACTTATCTTTACTTTAAAAAATAGCCACATCTTATAAAAAATTATTGTATAAAGTTTTTTCAGTTTATTTTTATATTAAATATACAAAATCTGTGTGATGCTATGTCGATTAAGAAGGTTTTGAACAAGAAATTTATTTTTCTTTATAGAATAAGTTAGAATAATCATAGAATAATTTAGAATAATCACAGAATAATTTAGAATAATCCTTAAAAAAGGAAATCAACGAATGATACAATGAGGATCTCAAATTCATCGTATTATTTTTCCAACATTTATTCTTCGAGTTTGTGGGGGCCTGATTGCCGAATGGCCCACAGGTATCGGGTTCAAATCCAGGCTTTGCCCATGGGTGTTGTAGTGGTTCGGAATCCACTTTAAGCCGTAGGTCCCGGTCCTAATTGGATCGTAGAGCGCTGGGGAGGCATTGTTACTCCGCGTCCGTGGCTTACCATCAAGTGATACGCGCCCCCTGGGTAATGCAAAGTGAGTAAAATCGGTGCGAAAGATGCTGGCGCTGGTGCTTATGGCGAAAGATCACGGTCTATTTGCCAGCTGCATTAGAAAAAAAAAAAAAAAAAATTTCTTCGAGTTTGTTTACCAAACAAAAAGAAAATAAAAAACAACAATTTGTTTACCTCCCTTACGTAAGCAAAAAAAAAAAAAAAAAAAAAGTTACAATATCTAAAATTACCTCGTTTCTTTTCACAAATTTCTTCTCTACAGTTCATTAAAAAAGAACATGAAATCATATCCGAAAATACGACCCCAAAGGAAACATTTCGAGATGGGGAGGGGGGGTTCAACGGAAGTTTATCGTCTGCCGCAAAAATGAAGCAAATAAAAATGTCCTGTGTAGAGTGATTGTTGGCCCTGCAGTATCTTTCAGATATCCCTCCCACCATATTACTCTCCTCCAGAACCAGAAAACCCAATTCCCACGCCTCGCACCCCTAACTAAGCCTCCCCCTTCCCCTTCCTACAACTTCTACACTACCCCTACATTATTATTCAGCTCCTTCCCTTCAGCAGACGATAGTAACAGCAGCTGTTTATCGCTGCCATACGAAACACCAATGCATAACGTACGTTTTTTTTTTCCCCACTGCCAACTGAGCTATGTAACCGAGATTTTCCCCTTCCCAATTTTTAAATAATAATAATTTTTCATTTGCCATATTGTATTTCCGTTTATTGTTAATATTTTTTAAAGGCCTTAAAAAAATGGGTATACATTTTAAAATTAAATGAACAAAAATTTTTTTTATACAAACTCAATATTGGTTCACCTTCTTAATTTA
>BPLQ01007194.1:0-150343 GCA_021605075.1 Caerostris darwini | reverse complement strand
GTTTGTAAACCTTGAATCGTAATTGACTCTTTCCATTTAAAATTCTTCAACAGAAAAATGCAATAGAAGATGCATTTCTACGCCAAATGAACACTTAAACACGGAACATTGTTTGCATAATTAAAGTTTCACATATTCGGAGTGGCATCCCTAATTATTCCTCAGTTAAAAGGCAAAATATCCTTTGGCGTTATTTACCTATATCTAATTCGGTTGTTCATCTTTAAAACGGGCGCAGGAGAATTACTTGCTGCATTTTTATCCTCATTCGTAAACAAACATCTACGGGAGCAGGATATTTGAAAAATGATTCGTTTATTTAAGATTGCACATCTCGTAAGGAAATTCTCTATTTGTAACTGTATTAAATATAGTTTTATGGTATCGGCATATCTGTTATCAAATTTAAAAAGCAAATAAGCGTTTCAGTCTAGGTTAAAAGTATCGGTTTATTCAATGTATTCTGAATTAAAAGGAATGCTTTATGTGATCTTTTGAACTATTTCCCAATTATTTTAAAATTGACGTAATGAATATTTTAAGACCACTTTGGAGATATTTTATATAGAGAACTATTCAGAATATTAATCTATCATCTTAAATACTACTCTTTTTGTTGTATATGATAGTAAATTCAACTCGTGATGTTTTATCCCTTCCAAAAAGGCATTTAAGTTATTAAAAAAATGAAATATTTTCCTATCTTTGCAGAAAAAGACGCATTCTTTGTCAGATGATTAATTTGGTTTGTCAGGATATTCATGAATCAATTATTTAACTGTTGATTATATTCCTTTGATATGCCCCGTTCCCCGTAATTTAAATAACATCAAGAAATCCACCAATAGCATTTCTTGTAACGGTAATACGATGCCAAATAATGCCACGTCAAATGATGATGATCATTTGGCGTCATACATTGGCGATTTATAAGGTAGATTCGTTTAAAGTTGTTTGGGAAATTTATAAATTTTAAATCAGTAATTTTAAAATTTAATTTTTGTTAAATCAACAAAATTATCTTTTTCATCATAAAATTACAATCCACTGAATAAGTTTTGAGAAATTTACATCTACAGAAAGCAAAATACGTTACAGACACAATATTTAATATAAATGATAAGAAAATGATTTTTTTTTATAAATATTTTGTTATTCGACTATATTCTTTTTATATGCAAATTAATGATGTCAAGATTACTGAAATTTAAATGGCATCAAGATGACAGAAAATATTCCTTCTTGGGACTGTAATACTATATGTTATATTGTTCATTTGTCGTCATTTATTGGCGACATATAGGAGGAAATATCTTTTAAAGAAAAATTCGGAAATTTTAAAATTTTTATTTTTATTAAACCAACAAAATTATTTGATTCATCAAAAGATATGTCTTAAAATTATAATCCACTAAATAATATCTGAGAAATTTGAGACTATAGAATACAAAATACGTAACATATACAATTTCCGAGGTAAATCCCAAGAATCTAATTTTTAAGAAAATATATGACTGTTCTAACTTTGCATTATTTAACTTAAATGCGAGAACGAATGACAACATCTCAGCAATATATTTTTGTTCCCTCAACACTTCAAAACTCAGCAGAATTGCATTAGGACAGATGAAGTAATGTAGGAATGAAGAATTTTTATGAGCTTTATCGTTTTGAAAACCGTAAAGAAAAGAAATAAAATAAAAGTATATTTGAGAGAGATAAAAATCTTCCGATGAAATCTGTAATTCAAAACAGTGCTCTCTTACTTTTCGGTGATATTAGATATTCATTTTTAATACAGCTTCTCTGCATCTTCGACATTAAAGGGTTGTAGTGAGTGCGGATTTGCATAAAATGATTTCTTACTCTACACTAAAAAAGAAGGCATTATACTTCCATGAAGTGAAAGAGAATTGGAACCAGGTAGAGAAAATGCAATAAAATTCTGAAAATCAAACGTAATTCTGCTTTAATTTCTGAAAAGAATGGGAAATATTATAATTCTAAGTTAATGATGTTGACGATTCACATAAATTTGAAATTTAAAATAAAAGCACTCATTATAGTAAATAATATACAATCATTTACGTTTTCTCATTAACGTAAATATAAGGTTTCGCTCCGTTTACGAAGTAGCAATGTTCTTTATTGCACTAGATTAAATTTTGAGTAAGCTTTCGTTATGATGATATTTGACAAAGGTATATTTTGGTTTAAATAATGTTTATTTTTTTATGAAATAGTAGTAGATAATTCTAATTTGTTGTTAAGAATTTTCCTTTAGTAAAAATGAATGGAAGATATTATATAATTAAAATATCCATAATCTTAAGAGGGAGTTTACAAATGAAAATTACGATATAAGATTTTTTTTTAAAAAGTAAACTGATATTTTTATCTGGATAAAAAATTATTAATCAGCAATTATGAAATAATTAATTGTCTTCCTTAAAATATTTAAGATTAAATTCTAGGAAATTGAAATTAATTTCTAAAAATTGAATATAAATTAAGAAATTGTATAGATAATTTTATTTTGTAAACATGCTTCCTCCTACGCACTTGCAAGAGCGTCCTCTGTGGCGTTCAGGAGAAATGGTCAGTTAGCACACAGACTGTCACCCTGAAAGTATCTTTCGCGCACCTTGTGCGTAGCTCAGTAATGGGTTTTCGGTTTAAAAATGGAACATTTCAGCGAATCTATAAATATATTTAAGTGTGTTACACATTTCTACGTTTGTAATCGTATGTGCCTCTAGTATGTCAACCCAACCAGAACCATTTACAATCTGGTTGCCCAACCTGGTACTACAATTTTAAAATATTATAAAAATAGAATGAATTAAAATTTCTATTCAATTGTCTGAAATGTAATTCCAGACTGTTCAATTCAATTCAATTGAATATTAAATTTTTGGATCTTTTTTTTTTTTTTTTTTTTTTTATTCCGTTTTTGTTTAGGTTATTTAAAATTATTATTCAAAGAATTAAATTTTAATTTTAATATTAGATTATCGGCTTTTGATAGTTTTTATAAATATTTTTTAATTTATTATTCTTTAAATTCATTTTAATAATTTTTAATTGAAGTATGATTTTTGAACAAATGATTATTAATAATTTTAACTAATGTTAAATTTCAGATTTTGTCATTTTTTTATGAATTTGATTTTAATATAACTCAATATAACGTAGGAAATATATATCTTAAATATGCTATTTTCCTAAATTAAAATATTATAGCGATTCTGATAACATTGCATTATCTTTCTTTGGGATTTTTTTTTTTCATAGCTGACAAATTAGCATGATTTCAGCGTTTTAATTGGCATAGTTTCATTTGCAAAGAAATGAATTTCGTCTACGCTTAAAACTTTTGGGAATAAAAGCTTATTCATTGAAGGTTTGTTTCCATGCAACAATAACTTTAATTAAAGTTATTGTTGCATGGAAACAAAAAGCAACCAGCAAATTACAACACAAAAAGCAACCAGCAAATTACAACACAAAAAGCAACGTTTCTAAACATAGAATCGTAATCAACTCTTTCCATTTGAAAGTCTTCAATAGAAAAATGCAATAGAAAATACATTTGTACGCCAAATGAACACTTAAACACGGAACATCGTTTGCATAATTAAAGTTTTACATATTCGAAGTGGCATCCCTAATTATTCCTCAGTTAAAAGGCAAAATATCCTTTGGCGTTATTTACCTATATCTGATTCGAATATTCATCTTTGAAAGAGGCCGCAGGACAATTGCTTGTTACATTTTTATCCTCATTCGTCAACAAATAGAATCTACGTGAACAGGATATTTGAAAAATGATTCGTTTATTTAAGATTGCACATCTCGTAAGGAATTCTGCACTCGTAACTGCATTATATCTAGCTTTATTGCATCGGCATATCTGTTATCCAATTTAAAGAGAAAATAAGCGTTTCAATCTATGTTAAAAGTATTGGTTTATCTAATGCTTTCGGTACTAAAAGGAATGCTCTATATGTTCTTTGTTGAACCGTTTCTCAATTAGTTTCAAATTTAGATAATGAATAATTTGAAAACTCTTCGGAGATATTTTATATAGAGAATATTTTGAAGATTAATCTGTCACTTTAAATACCAATGGGTAGCAAATTCTATTTGTGAGGGTTTTTTTTCTTCCAAACAGGCATTTGGCTTATTAAAAATTAAATAATGCATCTAAAATATTTTCTATTGCCTATTATATATTGAACATTCGTCCTATTGTTATGAATTATCGGTTCTAAAAGAAAATCTGTTCTCAAAGGAAAATGATCAGTTCTCTAAGAAAAATTTCCATAAGCTTCTTAAATATTGCCCTATAATCTTATAGCATTATCTTGAGTTGATTTTAATCATGGATAGATATTCAAACAAGGATATTGCCCAACTCGTGAATGCGTTGTTGGTGAGCATTAGGGCTGACGTTTAATCCTATGGCAGTTTTGTTGTAGAAGGTCTTTCGAAAAACGAGGAGACTCGATCGCGTTTGGGATGTTCAGCATTTGGCCTCGATAGTCGGAACTACCTGGTGTGAATTTTCCGGATTTTCTCCCATATGATACGCAAGTGCGGGTTCCCTAAAAACCTCTAGGGCAGACATCAGCGACACGGAGACAGGTCAGATTTCTACATGCGGGTGCTCCATCACAACAGAAGCTGCCCTTTTCCCTCCATCCATGAGTAGGCTACTCATGGGAATATCCTTCCAGCAAAACATTGAGTATTAGACACAACAAAAAAATGATATTTTTTCATGATGATGCGAACCTTCAAATGCATCTCCTTTATTGCACACTGAAAACTCTTTGGGAGTACTGAATCCACATTGGGATGACACGCAACACTTTTTCACATTGATTTACCCTGGGCAGCGTTGAATGTGTTAAATACGCCATTGTGGTACTAAATAACCTCAGTTCAAAATGTTCGATATTCGAAAACAACTTTCAAAGCACTACAAAAATTAAAAATATATTCAGCAGGGAAATGTGACTTATTGTGCAACAAATACAACATTTGCTTCCATTTTTTTAAAGAAGGTCTTTTGCGATTGCATTTTCCATATTCCTAATTTTCAAAACCAGATGAAAAAACGAGTTTCTTTCGGACATTTTAAGAAGAGTTGGCATTGATTTACATCAGAAACAGCCACGAAGAATTTTTTAATCTCATTGAGTGTTAAAATGTTTTTTGTTTTGGAAGCGGCATTTCTAACACAAATAAAAAAAAATTTCATGTAAAGCTTTATTCTTTTATCCTTAAAAAAAATTTATCTACCTTATACGAGTCTCTTTTACAAATATTTTTACTAGTTTATGGTGTTTGTTATTCATTAATTTACTGATTAAGGAAAGTTTATATTTAATTAAAATTTAATTACTGTTCTCTATAAGTTGTTTTTTTTTTTTTTGGATAAAATTAGAATTTTATCATTTTATCTGTATTGTTATGTGTAAAAAAAAATTCTTCATTCTTTTTTTAACACGGAATTTTATTCTTGGTATGCAAAATAGATTTTTTATTTGACAGATTATTAACGTACAAATACTGTAGTGTGCAGATTGGGCAATCAGATATTAACTGGATGTGCTTGGATTCAGATACTTGGACACAGGTTGCAGAACTCACAGATTTCTTTACACACGCACAACCGCACACAATTAGAGAATTACAATATTTAACACATTTAAAGACAAATAATTATAGATTCGTAGAATAATTCCACTTGAAAGCCGAAAGTTTAATACTCTGCTACACGCAGGATGCGCGAAATATGATTATAAATATTAAATATAATTTGTTAACGAAGGAACTGAAAAGAGCAGGACTGAAATCCAAACAGATTTGTTATAATCAGTACAGTAAAACTTAAACTTGCAGACGTGATTAAATGAATTTTTAACATGAGCCTCACAAATTGATACGTTAAAGCAGTTAAATATTCAAATATTTTTAAAACACGGAACAAAAGAATTTTGAGCTGTCTAATTTCGAGAAATTAGCTGTTACAATCTACTTTTTTTCTTTTTAGGACAAAACTTTGATCATGCTCGAGACACAAATTTCGCAACTCCTTTCACCCTTTTAAATTTCTGAAGCCTCTATGACGTCAATTACTTCCGGCACTTGCTGGCTGTCGAAAATGAGTTCCTTTTAACTAACGTTATTCCGAAGTGATAATTTTTCCAGAAATACACCACAACTCTTAAAAATGAAAACCTTTTCACTCTCATTAAAGAGCTGAATTGCCTTCTTTAATGTGCGCATATACTTATAAGGTACCGATCTTGGTTATAATATTCTGTTGTCATCTAATCTTCATATTGGGAAATAAAATTTTTCTTTTACTGTAACATTCAAATTCTCTGTTATATTATTTGAATTTATTTTATACATAATAAAATTATTATCCTATAAAGCACAAAATTAATACATTCAGATAAAAATAAAAATAGACTTACGAAAAAATAATTAATTGAATATGACGAAATTTGTTAATAAAAAAAATATAAATTTTAGATGACTTCTTCTTCAATGGTGTATAATAGGAAAAGCCGTGTGGGAATTTGTTTTTTTTACGGGGTAGGGCTATCAGATCTACTCCCAAAAGTTAACTAAAATCCACAAAATTGTAAATTCAATTATTATTACTAACCAAGAATTAATCATTATTATCCACCAAGAAATAATTATTTATGAATTCTAGGAGTAAAGAAATAGAAAAATCAGACAGTTCTTAAAGCAGTAAAAACATTAAGCAACAAATAGCTGCAACTGAACTTTCTCTCAAAATTTCACTCTGAGTTTAATTTTTTGCATACAAGCATAATATTTTCAATCCAAGCTTAATTAAATCAATTTCATTCACATTACCTAGAGCAGTTTGGCGCTGATTCACGCCAAAAGCAGCCAAAAAATTGTCTCGTTTTATTTTGCAATTCTTATGTTGGCTTCAAAATCAGAGTGATTTCACTCAAGGATGAATCTTTTTTAAAAAAATCAAACTTCTTTAAAAGCTATTAGTGACAAATTTTTTTTTAAAAAAACCTTTCTTAAAACTGGAGCTGTCTGTTACAAATTTAACTATACTGTTGAGTTCGCATTCAACAATTTGTTGATTAACGGAAAAGTTAAAATTTAATTAAAAACTCGTTTTTAATATTGTGTTTTTGACTATATTTTTTCTTTTTTTAGGGGGCAAATTAGTTACCAGAGGAGGTTAAATTATAGTTATCTTATTTATTTGCCTGCTTTCATTTTAATCAAGGGAAAAAGCTGTAATACTTTTTAAGAGCTCTTTAATTTCTTTTTTCTTTTAATATTGTCCTGTATTTGTTAAAGTAATTAGACTTAATTAAAATAGACACTGGTAGACGGTGGTATGTTGGGATAAACAGCACTAGATGCTGATTATGTCAAATGACAAAGAAATATGTTGAGCACGTTTTTGATGATTGAATTAAATTTATCCTTAAAAACTAAACAGTTTAAGAAAAGCTTTTTAAGGGATAATTGCTTTTTTCTGATTCATTTTTACTTTGTTATAATTGATTTAACATTAAGGTTTCATTGTGTTTTATTACAAGACATGAGTTTTTGTATAATTTGAATAATTGATAATTTTATATTTATTATTTTATGATTAGTAGTATCATTATTTTGTAAATTAACTTTCTCGTAGATCTTTTATACTTTTACTCTTGACGATTGTATGGTTAAATGGAGCACTCAAAATAAAAAGTATACATTGCAGAAAAAGGCTGTTGTTGTTGTTACCTATGGCTATATTGCAGAAAATGTTGTTGTTGCCGATGGCTATATTGTAGAAAATGTTATTGCTGCCTCCGACTATATTGCAGAAAATATTGTTGCTGTTGTTCTTGTTATTACCTATGGCTTCATTACAGAAATTTTTGTATTGTTACCTACGGTCTTATTGTAGAAAATATTGCTGTCGTTGTTGTTACGTGTGGTTTTATTGCAGAAAATGTTATTCTTGTTGTTACCTTCGGCTTTATTACAGAAATAAATGGTATCTTACAAAATTATTCATCATCTTCCTTGATCAATAATAATATAGTTTTTTCCAAAACAATTCGATATATCTGTATGAAAATAATTTTGTTTTCAATTTATTTTATGGAACAAAAAATGACAATTAATATCGCTTAATTTAATATATGAAGATTGGTTTTGGCATTTATATATTCAATTGTAAACGATTCATTGCGTATGAACTGAATTAAATAATCAAATATGTAACGTGCATAAATTTATTTTATAAATAAATACAAATACACAAGCTAATTATTAAACTTACTGCCATATCATATTACTGACAATATGCGCATATGAAATCAGTTTTTTTTAAAGAAATCTTAATCTTAAAGAAGGCAAAAGTTAATTCCCATTGGTCACAAGTGCTTTGAAAGTCAAATAGATTCCGTGATGATTCTGGAACAGTATTTAAACAGTCGATTCGCATGCCTGATTCTAAGTTTACCACCTCACTCCAACGAGACTTACAAATGTGAGAACTTACTTTCGTGTCCGATTGCAAGTATGTCTATTAATTCCTTTCTTTCATTGTCCTGTAATAACCGTCCTTAATTTACCTGATTAACATTGAATCTGTTGTTATTGCTGAACTAGAAATATTCATAAAATAGCATTTCTCTAATATTTTCCCAACATATTCAATTACAATAGATAATTACAGCCTGTAAGGGAATTTGGGTCGTAAATCTTAAAAAAAGTTATAAATTCGATGCTCGCTAACCAGAAATATTGAGACCTACATCTATTTAATGATCAGAATGCATGTCTTTTGTTAATTTAAATGCAGTTTCGGCAGGATGCAAAATATTTGGTCAAATAGTGTAAGTGTATAAAAAGGATCTAATTAAAATAGAAGGAATAACTAGTAGTTTGGTTTGCCCCTCTACGGTAATTTTGTGCGCATTTTAGGCTAATCAGACCGGGACCTACAGTTTAACGTGGATTCCGAACCACTCACAAATATCCATCCCACCGCCAGAATTCTAACCTGAAATCAACAGTACCAAACGACAGAGTACTAGCCAATTGGCCATAGTCCATGTTTCAGAGCCATACAAAAAAGTGGTCTAATAATGATTCTGTAGGGAGGAATTTTTAACTTTTTATTTTAGGTAAATTGACCTCAACAGCTTTTGTAGTGCGTAATAGCATCAATTTCCTGTTGCTATTCGTACTCTAATGTCATGATCATTTTGAACATTCAGTTTAAACGATAAATAGTTTATTATCTATTTATTTCTATTTATTATTTAATTAAAAGCTCGCTAATATATGCATACTTGTAAGACAAAATCCTGACATGAGGAAATTGTTAGATTACAAAACTAAAATAAATTGGCATGTTTGTGAGTAATATAAATAATTTTAGTTTTAAAAATTATTTATATTACTCACAAACAAGTTATATAGATTTATGAGCAACTTTTTAAAAGTAAATTTTGCTATAAAATATTATATGTTTCAGTGTTGACGATTTTAAAAAAAAACTTATCAACAACTATACAAAGATCTATAGGTAAAATCGAGTGTAAGCTTTTAACTTAAAGGATTATCCTGATGTCTGCGCAATTATAAAACTCCTGAAAACTTTTTAAATAAAAAAATCTGATTTCTAACACATTTCGCCACAATCCTCCTGAGAACTGCGAAGAACTCGGGCTCGACTCCTACAAATTTTATTTCCACTTCTTCTGCATACATTATTCATAAGCAAGCATTTACATTGGGAAAACTTTATATATGTCTGGAATCCCTCACTTTTTGTGATCCAACTTCAAAGTAAAGTATCATAGAAACTTCATTAACCTGCGGGACATCTGCATGGAAAAAAATAATTCCGGATTCCAATGGAATATGAGAAGATATAATTGAAAAAAGTCAGGAAGTTTTTGAATTGTGTTACTAAATCTTTAAATTTCGATGAAGTTGAAATTCAATTTTGGAACTATTTTCCAATTCTTGATTTTGAATTTAATGCTTAAAGTATTCTGTATGTCAATTATTGCCATTTAAATATTCAGTTAAGCTAGTGTATTAAAAAAATTTATTAGATACCGCATGTAATTCCGTAGCTGATCTTACTTTGGCGTTATTACATTTAATATCTTAGATCTTCTCATAAGGGGTATCATTGTAAATGGCTCAAATGCAACAAACATGTGAGGTAATTAAATTGATTAACAAAATTAATTAACAGGATTTATTGATCGCTAACTCAATTTTTTTCTATTACGGAAGCCATAATTTAAACCATATTAAGGATGTTATTACATTTATTATTATATGTACAGTCGGCCAAAAATATGGAACACCTTTTATAACTTTTGTAATTATAATTAGATCTTCTCATAAAGCCTATCATGAGAATGGCTAAAAGACAACAAACGTATAGTGCCATTTAATTGATTAACCAATTAACAATTTTTCAATTACGGAAACCTAATATGTACCCTATTATGGATGTTATTAAATTGCTTATTGTATGTATTGTCGGCCGAAAAAATTGGACATCTTTTATAACTTTTGTAATTTTAATTAAATCTTCACATAAGGGGTATTAGGGGTTTGCCCGAAATACCATGTTCCCAAATGTTCTTCCAACACTTCGAGGAGATACCAGCAGATCTAGTAAGAGTTTCTTTTGCCGTTGGAAATAAAAATAAAACACTTTATTAAAGTTCGACTCATGATTCAATTTTTTTTCTGCATTGGTGGATCTCGTGGTGGCAACAGCTTTTTAGCGGACAATGAAGCTCTCACCAGGCTTCGTAACTATCTTTGCGAGACACTTTACATTCGTTGTCACAGTCTCCATCAAATCACCTCGTTTCTGAAGAAGTATTTCGAATCCCAGATCTCATTCATTGTAACTTCTCACGACAACAAGTCAGCTGTTCCTCGGTTAAGTATGCAACTATCATGCAAAAGAACTAGCATTCGAATCGACCAGTGGAGCCCATTACGTGTAGTTACTGGTTTCATAAATGAGGATATTTGATGATGATTGCAACAATTATCAGGTTTCTTATTGGGAGTTTTACGAGATTTTATCAATATAACACCGAAAATTGGTCAGATACCTTTAAATAGCCTACTGTAAATCAATGTCTTGTTTCATTACCCATCGATGTATTCTCTAGGATTTATATAAATGAAGCACGGAACATACCATTGTAAAACGATAACAAAAGTATACTAGCTAAAAATATTCGACCCAATTTACTTTTACTTATTTCGCCCTTTATAAATAAGAATTCAAGACACATATAATCAGAATAATTTGAAAATGAGCAGAAATGACTTCATATTGATTTTTTGTAATTAAAGTCTTTATTTATTCTTGAAATTATTGTAACTAGAATCATATAAAACAATATTAAAGAAAAGATATTAAAATAATAATTCTAAGATGCCTTTCACCAAGAATATATTACATGCATATATGTGTAGGAAGAGCAGAAGTAATTTTATCTTTATTTTGAATAACTTTATCCTTTGTGGCTAATGTTCCTAAAGGAATTTTGAAACTAGATATCCTGAAACAAAATATTTCAAATTATAAAAAGACATTAAAACAATAATTTCTAAGAGCTCTTTTCCTAGAAAATATGAAATGCATTTATACATATATGTGTGTAAACTTTAAATCCCTTCTACTCCTGCAGCCGCGTAATTGCATTGTATAAAACGCAACTGTGGAGTGGTGCGCGTTTGAAATGTGTAAACATTAAAGGAGAATTCAATGCGTCCCGTCGAGAATTCAATGCGGCCAAATTAAATTATGTATTTATTATGCATGTGAGAATGGGGTCCATACAAATAAAATCCTTCCATCAATTTGCGAACGAAGCAATTTATGTACATAGAAAAGATAAATAAATACTCTCCTTTACAATTAAGTAATCCCTTATTTGGAATTTTGTGCAATTTAATTTTTATATTAAGAATGAACACGGCGATGCTAAAATGTGAATGCCGCACTTCACATTCAATATTCTTCAATATACTTCACATTCTAATATTTACAAAATGGAAAACAACCTCACCAAATGACTTCATTAACTTTTAAAAATTCCATTTCATCAAATACCATCTTGATTCACAATCTAAACACTTTCTTACGTAAAGAACACAATAAAAAGAAAAAAAACGACTCAACACAAGTAATATTTATCTTAATTACGAAAGAAAACTCTTTAGTGCAACCTGGCAACACTTATTTACAGTAAGAATTTTCCAATCAAAGTTTCTTTTTTGGGCAACGTGGCAACGTGGCGCGAGTGAAAGAATGTTCCTTGAGGGTCTGCAGATAATTCTTAATTATAATAGGAAGCTTTTAATTAGGGGAGCGAATTCTAACAGGTAACGAAAGCTGTGTTGTCTGCGAGTCTTTTTTTTTTCATTTTTCCGCGAACAATGAATCGATGATTAGTAAACTGGAGGGCCTTTGTTGCAGCTTATTAGGAGTTTCATGAGACCGAAATGTTCCATAAACGAAGAAAGACGAAAAAAAAAAAGATAAATTTCTGTTCCCCTTTTAGCGGGAAGAATAATATGCAGAAGGACATGTTGTTTGAGATGAAGAAATTGTTACCAAAATGACTAACAGCAATTTTAACTAGGGGTGCTCGTGGTGGAGTGAAGAGCTCTTAAAAGAACTCATTATCCACGCCGAAGGAAAGTCCTCGTTATTATCAAAGAAAAAAAAATTATGATAAAAAATAAAATAAAAATTCCCATTTAATCATTCACTAAATGCTTTTAGATAATGTGTGATGGTAACTTATTTCGAAATGTAAAAGGTGATACTGTTCCTTATATTAATAGAATTTAATATTATAAGTTAGTAATAGTTCTGATGTAGTTTTCAAATTATTTCACAAGCTCATTCTAGTTTACATTTCGCTACTACACATGGATCATTCACATTTTAAATAAATGAATAGTCTTATTCTAATATTTCTTTGATAAATTTCAAAAATATTTGAATATGAAAATGAATATGTTTGCAACTCTTAGTTGCATTATCATTATTTTTCCGTTAGTTGTTCTAAAAACACAAAGCAAGAGATAAGACAAAGCAAATAAATGTGTCATCAACTAAAACAATACACTTTTATACATAAATTTTAATAAGAGATATATTTTTATAGATGCATATTAAAATTAAGTTATTGTTTAAATTTAATCTTTATATTTTTTCTGATACTGAGCAATCGATCTGCGATCATTTGTTTACAGTAGATTTACAGTAGATACAAGTTTTAAGTAAATTTTACAGTAGTTTACAAGTTTACAATTTACAAAGTTTAAAGTAGATTCAACGTTATCCAGGTTACATAAAAATACACCGTCTTTTTACTATCAGAAAAGAATACGATAGCTTAATGCCTGCCACGAATATTTTCAGTAGTATTTGCCCCCCTTTTTATGACATAATATCCTAAAGTGTACCGAAAATATTGTTAAAAAACAAAAATATTGGAAGTATTTCTTGAATACTTCTGTCCAACAGACTAATCATCGAGACAAAAAAATTGTAATAGTTTTATCAGAAATTTAGCGCTTGAATTTTACTTTAAAACATGTTTTTAAAATAAACCACCTACTGATAAATATTTTTATAAACATTTTTTTTTTTTTTTTTTTTGCTAAAAGACAGTTTTTTGAAAAAATCCCCTACTGAGAAATATTTTTAGCAGAGATGACGATAAAAAATTTAATAATTAAATCATCTCGGAAGGTATTTTTATTTTATTTAAAGCATTTTTAAAAATTAGATAGGATCATATAATCAAGAATGGATAGCCCTTTGAGGCAATTTAACTTAATTATTTTTAACTTATGTATTTATTATGCATGTGAGAATGGGGTCCATACAAACAAAATCCCTCCATCAATTTGCGAACGTAGCAATTTATGTACATAGAAAAGATAAATAAATACTCCCCTTTACAATTAAGTAATCCCTTATTTGGAATTTTGTGCAATTTAATTTTTATATTAAGAACTAGAAAACCCGGCCACGCGTTGCTGTGGCTTTCTTGTATTTCGTTCAATTATTAGATACTATAATTGGTATTGTTAAGGAAGTGATTGGCAAAGAATGATGAAAAGATCAAATTAAGCTTCAACGAATAGAAAATGTTTAATTTTTATTAATTTAATGAATGAGGTAGATAATGTTGATTTTATAATTATTTTACCTAATTTAATTTTTAATAATCATTACTTTCATTTAACTAAGAACTAAGCGATGAACACTATTTCTTGTTAGTCTGTCTTTCGTCAAAATAAATAAATTCGATGGTTTTCCAACACGTGAGAATGCAACATACAGCTGTCCATGGGAGAAACACGGATTCTCCAAGTCCAAGCCACAAATAGTCATTGTCTGCCCTTGCGACTTATAATTTATAACTCAAATTCTTTGTTTTTCAAATAACAAAAGTTTTTTTTTTTTTTTTTTAAATGTATTTGATTTTCAACTTGCAACTATTATAATACCTTTTATAAAATTTTAATGTTATCATTATATCAAATAATTGCAGAGTTTACTTCATTTTCACACTTTTCAAAAACTCCTTAAAATTCATCATATTTCTTTAAAATTATATTGCCTATATTATATTATCTTGCAGATCACATTTCATTTTAGAATTCTTAATCAAATAAAACACATGTTGACAAACTTTAAGCATAGAAAAGTTCAATGTTTTGATTCACAACTTTTCATTCCATATATTTTATTCCAATTCAAATTCAAAATAGAAATTATTTAGAATAAAAAGAATTATTATAGAAATTATTTAGAATTATAATAGAAATTCTTAGAAAATAAAAAAATATTGATAATCAAATATTGATAATCAGGTAATACTTACATACATTTGATTTATTTCGCATAGAAATAATATAAATTTCATACAATATAATTTTCACAAAATTTAAAGTAGTACATAAAACAATAATATTCAGAACATGAGAATTTTACGGTTATGTAGTATAGGCATCGAGACACGGCGCCATCTAAAAATAGTCATTATATTGTTCGAAAAATGAAGCTACAAATTCCTCTAATTGCAGTATTGCAACCCTAAAGAAATTGGCGGAAAATTGGCGAAAATTCAGGGTTGCAAGATTGGCGCCTTCCTCAATGCTAGATTTTAACCGATTTTGCATTTAAATACAAAAAAAATCTGAATAAAAACTATCCTATTTCTCAAGTTGGAACAAAACACACATTTAAAAAAAAAAAAGTTAAAATCGGATGATTAGTTTAGGAGTTCATCGCGAACAAACATCGTGACACGGGAATTATATATAATAGATGTTCACGGCGATGCTAAAATGTGAATGGCGCGATGAATGAACACGATGATGCTGCACGATGATTAAAAATGTACACGATGATATTTACTTTAAAATTAGCACAGATTTCATAAAGCAGATATATACTAAAAGGGAGATTATTGCGATTATTAAGATAATTTGTAAAAACTATTTTCTGAAAATATCAAAAAAGAATGAATACTTTTCCAAAATCAGACATTTTGAATATTTCCGATTCATGGCTCAGTTGAAACGTACGCCGCTGGTGATCATTAGGACTAAGGTTCAATCCGTTGGCATCATTGTTATAGACAGTGTTTCAAAAAAAGGTGAGACTCAATGGCATTTATGATGCGCAGCATCTTGTCTCGTTAGTCAGACTACCTGGTGGGAATTTTCTTCAGAGATTTTTCCCATCCGGTACGCAAATGCGGGATAATTTCCCCTAAAAAAACCTCCCGGATGGTGATCATTAGGGCTAAGGTTCAATCCGTTGGCATCATTGTTATAGACAGTGTTTCAAAAAAAAGGTGAGACTCAATGGCATTTATGATGCGCAGCATCTTGTCTCGTTAGTCAGACTACCTGGTGGGAATTTTCTTCAGAGATTTTTCCCATCCGGTACGCAAATGCGGGATAATTTCCCCTAAAAAAACCTCCCGGATGGTGATCATTAGGGCTAAGGTTCAACTCGTTGGCATCATTGTTATAGACAGTGTTTCAAAAAAAGGTGAGACTCAATGGCATTTATGATGCGCAGCATCTTGTCTCGTTAGTCAGACTACCTGGTGGGAATTTTCTTCAGAGATTTTTCCCATCCGGTACGCAAATGCCGGATACTCTTAAAAAAACCTCCCCGGATGGTGATCATTAGGGCTAAGGTTCAACTAGTTGGCATCATTGTTATAGACAGTGTTTCAAAAAAAAAAAAAAAGGTGAGACTCAATGGCATTTATGATGCGCAGCATCTTGTCTCGTTAGTCAGACTACCTGGTGGGAATTTTCTTCAGAGATTTTTCCCATCCGGTACGCAAATGCGGGATAATTTCCCCTAAAAAAACCTCCCGGATGGCACTGCTCTCTTTCATCGACTAGGAGCGAAGTCAGACCTTTACCTAAGGGTGATCCATTACAACAGAAGAATTGCCTTTTCCCGCCATCCATTAATAGACTACTCAGAGAGTGTCCGTCCAGCGATGCCGGACTCTGAAGATTAATCACAACACACATTTTTAACTGATGCATATATATGCATACAGCAAATTCAGCCTTTTCAAGGGTTACATTGCAACCACATTTTGCCAGCATAGTTAAGAGTGAGCCTCCATCCGGTTATAAAAGTACCTTCTAAAAGGATTCCCAACCGCCAAGGATTTTATTAACATTATTTTCTGACCTCGTCACGATGATAGGATTTTACGACATTTGGATATATTGCTTTTATTTTGACAAAGATAAAGAAGCTTTTGGCTCAGCATAACTTGTCTGTCTTCGAATCACGATTATTTAGAATATCCAACATACTTTAGAATATCCAACATACTTTAGAATATCCAACATACTTTAGAATATCCAACATACTTTAGAATATCCAACATGCAACAATACTATTAAAATAGTATTGAGTTTAGGCCTATCGAAATAAAGATATCTGTCAAAACACTTTTTTAATTGTTTAAATTTTATGCATAATTATATCAAACGATGTGTGCAAACTTTTAAATTTTTTTCGGGAAATGATTTAAAACAAATTTATTATCAAATAAAATCCAATAATTAACTATTTCTGAATTCAACTTATATTTTTTGCAAATCATCATTTATTTGGAAGGAAACATTTGTTAAGCTCTTTTAAAAATATCTTTATTGTTTTATCTATTAAATCTACTGATCAAGATGAGATACGTTTTTTGTCACAAGTAAAAATTGTATAATTTGTATAATTTAGTTGTTTAATAAATTAGAACTAATGTATAAATGTATAACAAGTGAATCAGGATGTATTAGAAGAAGCGATTTTTAGAATAAATATCCAAAAAACATCTTAAATAGCTGCAAATTAGTTTTAAAATATAATAGCTGAGCATTTTTCCATTTAATCCCAGATTTTAATTTAGAATAATCAAAGTTTTTAATTACGTTTTGGAAAATAAAAAGGTTTTTATAAAATGAAACCTTAATAGATGGTTAAAACAAACATCAAACCGCTTTATTTTCTTACACATAAAAACAAACATTAAATAGACAAAGAGTATTGTTTAATATACTTATGTTGACAAAATGGAGAACAAATTCACCAAATGACTTCATTTAACTGTTAAATATTCCATTTCATCAAATACCATCGTGATTCACCCAAACACTTTCTTACGTAAAGAACAAAAGAAAGAAAAAACATCTCAACGAAAGCAATATTTACCTTAATTACGAAAGAAAGTTCTTAAGTGTAACCTGGCAACACTTATTTACTGTAAAAATTTTCCAGTCCAAGTTTATTTTTTAGGTGTGGCAACGTGACACTCGTAAAAGAATGTTCCTTGAGGGTCTGCAGATAACTCTTAATTATAACAGGATGCTTTTAATGAGCGGAGCGAATTGTAACAGGTAACGAACGCTCGTTCCGTGTTGTCTGCAAGTCTTTTTCTTTCATTTTTCCGCGAACAATGAATCAATGTGTAAACTGGACTGCCTTTGTTGCAGCTTATTAGTAGTTGCATGAGACCGAAATGTTCCATAAGCGAAGAAAGAAAAAAAAAGAATAAATTCATGTTTCCCTTTTAGCGGGAAGAATGATATGCAGAAGGACATGATGTTGTTTGAGATGAAGAAAGTGTTGCCAAAAAGACTAACAGCAATTTTAACTAGGGGTGCTTGTGGTGGAGTGAAAAGCTCTTAAGAGAACTCATTATCAACGCCGAAGGAAAGTCCTCGTTATTATGAAAGAAAAAAAAATGACGGTGAAAAATAAAATGAATATACCCATTTAATCATTTTACTAAATGTGTTTAGATAATGTTGGATGGTAACTTATTTGGAAATGTAAAAAGGAATTTTGTACATTATAGCAATATAATTTAATATTATAAGTTAATAATAGTTCTCAAATTATTTCACGAATACATTTCAGTTTGAATTTTTCTAATACACATGGATACTTCACATTTTAAATAAATGGACATTCTTATTCGGATATTTCTTTGATAAAATCCTGAAATGGAACTTGAATAAGTTTATAATTTTTTCGTTGTATTATCATAATTTTTTCTATTAGATCGTCTAAAAGTTTCAGTATTCTATTTCGTAAGACAAAAGAAATAATTGTGCCATCTGAAACAATTCATTTTTAATGATGAATTTTAATGAGATATATATTGTAATAAACATCATCATCATTTGCGCAACAGCCTATTGTGGGCAGAGGCCGCTTACCTACTAGTAGATTTCGAGACGAGAGATGTTTTTCTTTTTACGGGATAGGGTTGTCAGCTCTACACCCAACACTTACCAGTCATATGAGATCGGCACCTATGGCTTAAATTGGATTCAGAACAATTAAAACATCCATGGCACCGCCAGTACTCGAACACGAAACCTGTGGCCCCGAACGCCAGAGATTGTAATAGACGCATGATAAAATTGTTGATTCAGTCTTTATCTTTATAATATTTCCAGTACTGTGGAATTGATTCTACCTACAAAGTTTACAGTAAATTAGACGTTATCCAAGGTACGTAAAAATACACTGTCTGCTTTACTAGCACAAAAAATACAATAGATGCCTTCCAGAAAATGCTAAGAAGCATTTGTCACCTATTTGAGGTCGAATATGCGGAACACAAGAATGGACTATGAAAGAAAAGTCGTAAAATCTTTTTCGGTGAGAACAGCTAAATAGGTCATGAAATGTCTTTCGTTCAGTAACTGAAAATTAATAAAGAATAATTAATGTTTTTAGTTACGTTTTGAAAGATAAAAGATTTTTAAATAATAGAACATTAATACACTGAAGTGACAAAAGTCATGGGATACCTCTTAATATCGTGTCGGCCCTCCTTTCGCCCGGCGAAGTGCAGCAACTCGACGTGGCATGGACTCAACAAGTCGTTGGAAGTCTTCTGCAGGAATATTGAGCCATGCTGTCTCGATAGACGTCCATAATTGTGAAAGCGTTGATGGTGCAGGATTTTGGGCACGAACAGACCTCTCGATGATGTCCAATAAATGCTCGATGGGATTCCTGTCGGGCGATCTAGGTGGCCAGATCATTCGTTGGAATTGTCCAGAATGTTCTTCAAACCAATCGCGAACAGTTGTGGCCCGGTGACATGGCGCATTGTCATCCATAAAAATCCCATCGTTGTTTGGGTACATGAAGTCCATGAATGGCTGCAAGTAGCTGAACATAAGCATTTCCAGTCAATGTTCGGTCTAGTCGCACCAGAGGACCAAGTCCATGCCATGAAAAAACAGCCCACACCATTACGGAGCCATCACCAGCTTGAACAGTGCCTTGCTGACAGTTTGGGTCCATGGCTTCGTGGGGTCTGCGCCACACTCGAACCCTACCATCAGCTCTTACCAACTGAAATCGTGACTCATCGGACCAGGCCACGGTTTTCCATTCATCTAGGGACCAACCGATATGCTCACGTGCCCACGAGAGTCGCTGTAAGCGATGTCGTTCTGTCAGTAAACGCAATCGAGTCGGTCTTCTGCTGGAATAGCCCAAGAAAGTCAAATTTCTCCGCACAGTTCTAACAGACAAGTCCCTTGTACGTCCCACATTGATTTCTGCGGTTATTTGACGCAGTGTTGCTTGTCTGTTAGAATTTACGACTCTTTGCAGACGTCGCCGGTCTCGGTCGTTAAGTGCAGGCGGTCGACCACTGCGCTGTCCATGGTGGGATGTTATGCCTGAAATTTCATACTCTCGGCACACTCTTGACACAGTGGATCTGGGAATGTTGAATTTCCTAACGATTTCCGAAATGGCATGACCCATGCGTCTAGCTCCAACTAACATTCCGCGTTCAAAGTCTGTTACTTCCCGTCGTGCGGTCATCATCACGTCAAAACCTCTTCACATGAATAACTTGAAAAGAAATGAAAGCTCTGCGAAAGCACTGCTCATTTATACCTGTTCTACGCGATGCTACTGCCATCTGAAAATTTGCATATTGCTATCCCATGACTTTTGTCACTTCAGTGTAGATAGCTAAAACAAACATCAAACCGCTTCATTTTCTCATATATAGAAGCAAAAACAAATAAACAGTATTGTTTAATATACTTCATATTCTAATGTTGACAAAATGGAAAACAAACTCACCCAATGACTTCATTTATCTTTTAAAAATTCCACTTCATCAAATACCATCTTGATTCACAATCTAAACACTTTCTTACCTAAAGAACAAAAGAAAAATAGAAAAAACATTTACCTTAATTATGAAAGAACAATCTTTAGTGTAACCTGGCAACACTTATTTATTGTAAAGAATTTCCAGTCAAAGTTTCTTTTTTCTGAGGCGGCAACGTGGCGCGCGTGAAGGAATGTTCCTTGAGGGTCTGCAGATAACTCTTAATTATAATAGGTCGCTTTTAATGAGCGGAGCGAATTCTAACAGGTAAAGTAATCTCGTTCCATGTTGTCTGCGAGTCTTTTTCTTTCATTTTTCCTCGAACAATGAATCAATGTGTAAACTGGAGGGACTTTGTTGCAGCTTATTAGCAGTTTCATGAGACTGAAATGTTCCATAAGCGAATAAAGAAAAAAAAAGTAAATTTCTGTCCCCCTTTTAACGGGAAGAATAATGTGCAGAAGGACATGTTGTTTGAGATAAAGAAAGTGTCGCCAAAAAGACTAATAGCAATTTTAACTAGGGGAGCTCGTGGTGGAGTGAAAAGCTCTTAAAAGAACTCATTATAAACGCTGAAGGAAAGTCCTCGTTATTATCAAAAGAAAGGAAAATTATGATAAGAAATAAAATAAAAATTCCCATTTAATCATTTTACTAAATGTGTTTAGATAATGTTGGCTGGTAACTTATTTGAAAATGTTAAAGGCAATACTGCTCATTATAGCAGTAGATTTTAGTATTATAAGTTAATAATAATTTTAAATAAACGGACTGTCTTATTCGAATATTTCTTGACGAACTTTCTTAAATTTCTAAAACGAATCATGAATATTTTTAAATTTTTGTTACGCTATCATTATTTTTCTGTTAGCCGTTTTAAAAATTTTAGTATTCAATTTCATAAGACCAAACACATAAATGTGTCAACTAAAACAATTCATTTTTATACATTAATTTTAATATTTTAATAAACGCTTAATAAATTTAAAACGCTTAGTAAAGTTATTGTTTAAATTTAATCTTTATATTTTTTGTAGTGCGGAGCAATTGACCTTCCATCCTTAAATATGGATTGTAGCAGCAAAGTTTACAGTAAATTCAGCATTACCTTAGGTATGTAAAAATACTTTACTACTCTACTAGCACAAAGGAATACGATAGATTCATTCCTTACATGAATACTTTCAGAAGTATTTTTCATCTATTTATGGTGTTAACATCTTAAAGTATTCCGAAAGTAGGGTTAAAAAATAAAAATATTGGAAATATTTCTCGAATATTTTTGTGTCACCCTAACCTCAGAGACAGTAAAATATAATAGTTTTATCAAAAATTTAGCGTTTGAATTTTACTTTAAAACTTGTTTTTGAAATAAAATATCTACAGATAAATATTTTTGGCAGTGATGATGATAATAAAAAGCTTTCGTGCACTAAATTATACACTTACTGTGCACTAATGTTAAAAATCCTCGCAGTCCTTCCTCCATCACATATTCATTGCATGCTGTTTATTAAAAAACGTGGTACACTGATGTTCAGAAAACAGTATACATGATTTAATCATGGACAAATGTACAGCACGCATCAATACAAACTGCATAAATGCGCAGCAATTTTACATCCCATTATCTGAAAAAGATCGCTATAACCGCATTTCATTGTTCAAGACGAAACACCCATTTCATAAGTTTTAATCATTGCCCCACAAGCAAATCTGCTTGAAGACAAACAACGCACGGGCGATATTTGGTTCTTCTATAAACTTTTTCCCTCGCCGCGAGTTGCCGGGGACGAAGTATTTGGCTCAATTGTTTCGCCTCATAGAGCGCTCTTTTTTTGAGTGATCCACTGATGCCGTGACTTTGAGTGATCCACTGATGCCCAAAACGACTAATTGAATCACCTCATTTGGGCTGCGGAACTTTCTTGGATCCTCCTCAAATGAACAGCAAGAAGTAATAATCTTAATTATTTGGATCAACCGAAGAAAAGCCTCTCTGGAGAAAGAAACCCGAACGCTAATCTCTCGTGGTATTATTTGCCTAAATGAAGTATTTAGAGTTTAGAAGAACTGCTCTTGTTTCAGTTAGGAATTTCAGGGCAACGCTACGCGAGTATTCATTAGCTTTGAGATAATTGCTTGGTAAAGCGTGGTTTTGGCAAATAAAGCAAGAGGTAGATTGTTAGAAATAAATACAATTTACATAGTAGTTAGTATTTTTCTATTTCAGGTAGTTAATTAATTAATTATACTCCGAGCTATTTTGACATACTTAATTATATTTTAATATAAGTTGAAGAGATGTAGTATAACCAATTTTGTTTTAATATTTCCTCCTTACATATTTAGTGTATTTAGTTTAACGTATTGTATTTAGATTTTGGTGCAAGAATTTAGAATAAGATGTTGTTCGGCATTTGAGTTTATTCAATTTTTAAAATATCGAGATTAGTTAGATTCGCTTGATAGAGGATATATTTTTCTTCTTCGTCAGTATTACAGCCTGTTACAGGGGAAGGTAGCCACTATGAGCTTCCTCCATCTGATTCTGTGGTGGGCAAGGGATCGCCATCTGTTGATTCTCAAACCCTTTAGACCTGGGATGAGCAAACTGCGGTCCGACGGAAGGTTCTATTCGGCCCGCGGATAGAATTTTAATTTGCCGGTTAGAGGCAAATTAAAAGAAATGCATAGTATTTATACATTATATATCCATATCCTTTTCTACTTTGATTTAATATTATTTTTCTTCCTTTTTTTTAAAAGAGCTGATGATCTTTTTACTTTCTCTATTTTTGTTCTACAAAACATAAATCGACGGAAATAGCAGGCACAGACTGCTTTCAATCGGTGCCAACAAGCGTTATCTCTTTCTCGGGGAGCAGACATGGGAATCCAATATAGGCGAATTAGACCTCACACGTGGCAGACTGCGTATTTTAAGCTCCACCAAGCAGCTTTTTCTTTTGGCGCAAATTCTAATATTATTGATTGCGTATGGAAAGATTGCGGACATATAGCATCATTGTGAATAGGGGTGAAATTATTAAAAGTATAACACAGCTAGTGCTTGTTTGGGTTATTCGTAAAATATTTCGACACCAAAATTGCTACTAAAAAACATAAAGTTGATTCAGAGTGCCTTTAATGATGAATAGACCTGAAAATATTTTTTGTATATTGTTTTAAAATTTTAGAAAAATTTATTTGGCCTGTCAAACTGTTTTTTTTTTTTTTTTTTTTTTTTGGCCCGCGACCGAAAAAGTTTGCCCATCCCTGCTTTAGAACTCTTTTGACTGAATCAACCCATCCGGTAGAGGCCTTCCAATTTTTCGGGAGCTTTCAATTGTTGAAAAAGTAACTTTTTTTTAGTTGGATTTGAGTCCTTATATCTGGAAACATGTCCCAACCATCTAATACGGCTTGATTTTATAACTTTTACAGCATTAGGTCCTTTGAATTTGTCGCAAATTTCATGGCTATATTGTATTCTGTGAAATCGTTTTACCTAACAACACCAAACATTTTTCGTAGTATTTTTCTTTCCAAAATTAACACTGTCATACAAAACTATTGGTCGCATTAAGGTCTTGTATAAGTTAATTTTTGTTTTAACATTAATAATTTTTTATTTGAATTGATTTTTTAACCCATTAAAGCATTTATTTGCCAACAATATACAATTATTTAATTCAAGTTTTATGTCATTATCAATATTAATGAATGTTCCAAAGTATTTAAATTATTTAATACACTTAAAAGTAGAATTATAATTTTTAAAAGAAGATTGATCATATCTTCTCTATGGTGCAACACTATGAACAAATCATGTTCATTCAAATCAAATAATTTAAACGTGAACAAATATACATCCCGCATCATGCATTAACACTAATTGCATAAACGCGCATCCCTTTTACATCGCATTATATAAAAATAATCACTATAACAGCATTTCATTCCACCAGACGAAGCATCCGTTCCACAAGTTTCAATCATGAATCATAAGCAAATCTGCTTAAAGATAAACAACGCACGGGCGATTTTTTTTTTTTTTTTTAGTGATCCTCTGATGCAGTGAGCCCAAAACGGCTAATTGAATCACGCCATTTGGGCTGCGGAACTTTCTTGGATTCTCCTCAAATGAACAGCAAGTAATCATCTTAATTATTTGGATCAATCGGAGTAAAGCGTCTCTGGTGAAAGAAACTCGAACGTGAATCTCTCATGATATTATTTACCTAAATGAAGTATTTAGCGTCTAGAAGAACTGCTCTTGTTTCAGTTATGAATTTCATGGCAACGACACACGAGTATTAATGAGCTTTGAGATAATTGCTTGGTAACTCAGGATTTTGGCAAATAAAGCAGGATGTAGGTTGTTTGAAATAAATATAAATTACATAGCGTTTAGTATTTTTATATTTCGCTCAGTTAATTAATTAATTAAGCTCCAGTTATTTTGAAATACTTAATTATATGTTAATGTAAGTGGAACTAATATGGAAATATTATATTTTTTAAATAATTCATATTTATATATTCAAGATCTTTATAAAAATTGAGTGAGATAATGTTTGGCATATACTTTTACTTAATTTTTAAAATATCGAGATTATTTTGGTGACGTTTGTTAGAGAAAGTGAAATATTTTAAGTGAAATTAAAATTACACCCTTTTGATCTCAAAATATAAAAGGTCGAAGTTCACACATTAAAAAAAAAACAATAATCCTTTGCTAAATCCGTATTAGACCTTTAAGTAAGTTAATAGCCTATTAACTCATATAATTTTGAAGAAAAAACAACAAGAAAATAGATAATTTAACGATATATATTTAATAACACTTCTGTTCGTCCTGATTTTCCAACTTATAATTAACAGATTCAGTCAATGGACTATACTGCTGTTAACTTTGTATTCCCACGATTTCTCTTAGCAACTTCCTCTTGCTTTTTCTATTACAAATTGTTGACTTAATATTTATAAATATGTATTCTCTCTATTTCTTCATTTCTCAGGCTCTACATAGTAATAACAAAAACACTTTTAATGATTTGTTTTAATAGCCATTCCTACTGACTGCCATTCCTACTTAAGAGACTTTCCAAGCGTACCGGTTTCCCACCTAACGATATCTTCCCATACATGGATATTCCCTAGATTACCCGTTAATAAAATTTAATCAAAAATCTTCATTTGTTATTTAACGGCCGATTCTACTTTATTTGAAAAACACTTGTTTGAATATCAAAATTCAAAAAAACATGGAAATACTATCTTTCGATTAATATTAAAATTATCGAAGCCGCACAAAAAACAACGCAATGATGAACATTAATCCTTTGAATTTTTAAAATAAATAGAAACGTGTTACATTATTGCCAAAATAAAGTTTTAACAAACTGCATGCTATCGGAAATTTTATTATTTATTGTAATATTGTGGTTGTCCCAAATTCCCGAAAATTAACTCCAACTCCAATAGACAAGCAGCTACCCTAAAGTCATTCCTTCTAAACAAGCTGCCCCCAACGTCAGCTTTGCTTCTATGCCAAAAAATTCTTCAACTTCATCTGCAGTCGCACAGAGAACAATGCAATGATGAACATGTCAATTGGAAAGGCAGAAAAACGACATAACTTTCTTACCAACCTAATATTTTAAATAAATATACATTTTAAAATAAATAACTACATTAATCTATATTCGTATCTTATTAAAATGTAGATACTACAATACCTATATTTTAAATATTTACACTTCAAACGTAAGCAAATATTTTATTATAAAAAATAGAAATCCAGATATCATGACACAGACAAAAAAATATCGAAAATTTTATTATTTAGTGAAATATGATCATGTTCGATTTAAGTTGCCTTCGCTTAATTAAACTGTAATCAATTTAAAAATGCATTAATTGTAATAAACTTAATAATAATAAGAGTTGTTTTTAAAATCAAACTACTCGTTTATAACCCAAAAAAGATTAATTTTTCCTTACACATTTTTGTAAACAAAGTAATTTTTTTAGTTCTATAAATAATTAACAAAAATTAAATAGAATAAAATTGTAGGATTTTATAATAGCACTTAATTTAATAGCAACATTTTTATACACTGAAGATAAACTATAAATTTTTATATTTTATTTATATCAATTTAAATTAATTTGTTTTTTTATATAAATCTCCTCTTTAATTAATAAAATATTTTTATTAATAAAAAGATTTGTCATTTTTTTAATTTCAAACTTAAAAATATAACAGTTTAAATTACAATTCCGCTTCAAGTAAAAAATTAATTAATTAATACTCATTTTTTATGATTTTGTTTTTATGTTGAACAGAGAATATTAAATTTATTTTTCTGCTCAAAAAATATCAGTCATAATATAACAGGAGAAATAATGAAAAAAAATTGGAAAGAAAAAAAATTACCGTTAAAACAGGTGCATTCTTAAAAATCCATTGTTTTGTATAATAAAGAATGTATCGCAACTCTCAATGTTTTTCTTTTAAGACGTAAGAAAATTAATTTTCCAAAAGTTTTTCAATGCTATAATAATCAATTTTGGTGTATCATTTTAATTGCTTCAGAGTCTTTAATGTATTAAATAATTAATTTACTTAATACCGAATTATAAAAATATTTATTGTTTTTATTTTTATCCCTCTACAGAAAACAATTATCTGGCTACGAATAAAGAAAATAAATGACTCCAAAAAATTCAATACAACTGAAGAAAAAAATTCCATGCATTGAATCACATTAACATTTATTAACATCAGATTATTTATAAATTTTATTTCCTTTTTTGACACTTTAATGTGATACATTTTATTTTTAATTTAAATCCTATAAAAGTTAGTAAATTACTCACTTTTTAATTCGCATTTTTTTTATATTTGAACTTGAAAGCTGAATTACCCATGCATTTTAATATTAATTGAAATATTTATTTTAAGATTAATTAATTCAATTCCATTTCAAGGCTCATAAGCATTGCGAGAGCTAACAGCAAATAATAATGAGGATTCGATTTCTTCTGGCTGCTGGCATTACTGTCACTAATGAAAAACTAGTAGATTCAATGAAGATTGTGACATTCCATTTATCTTGAAAATAACTTCAGCATTTAAAATTCTGTAATATGTTGTTGTTCTAATGCAGCTAGCAATATAGAGACAGTTAATCTTTATGCCATAAGCAAGGACTGCATCGCTGTTACTCATTTAGCAGTACCCAGGGGGCACATGTAGTTTAAAGATATGCTACGGACGCGGGTAGCACTACCTCCACAATGCTCTACGATTCTATTAGACCGGGGCCTATGGTTTAAAAGGAATTTCGAAGGACTATTCATGGCACCACCGGGACTCGAACCCGAAATCTGTGGTACTGAGGGCCAGAGCACTAGCCACTTGGCCATTTGACTCCCCCCCCCCCGAAAAAAAAACTCCTCTCACATTCAGTATTAGATTACTTCTTTATTATTATACCGACTTCAAGATAACCCCCAAAGTTTTTTTTTATCGCGGGCTGATTATAAGTGTCTACTGATGTTAAACGTCATAAGTTGCCAATTTATGACACAAATAATATTCTAGAATCGTTGATATCGTTTTAGAATATTTAAATTTAAGAAACTCATTTTTATTACATTCACAAAATAATTTGATGCATCCTAAAACCTGTCATTGAATAATTTATAAGAAAAGCAAGTTTAGGTTAAAGAAAGACAAAGTAAATTGCAGACACAATTTTTAATGTAAATGCTTAGAAAATGATTTTTTTTATAAATAATCATGTGATTTGGCTGTATCTACCACAGCAGATATAAAGAATTGTAATTTGGCTGTATCAACAACAACAGACATCAAGAATTGTCAATTGACTATAGCAGCAACAGATATCAAGAATTGTCATTTGGTTATATCAAGAGTTGTCCTTTGGCTATATCAACAACAGCAGACGTCAAGAATTGCCAATTTACTATAGCAAAAACAGATATCAAGAATTGTGATTTGGCTGTATCAACAACAGCAGACATCAAGAATTGTCAATTGACTATAGCAACAACAGATATCAAGAATTGTCATTTGGTTATATCAAGAGTTGTCCTTTGGCTATATCAACAACAGCAGACGTCAAGAATTGCCAATTTAGTATAGCAAAAACAGATATCAAGAATTGTGATTTGGCTGTATCAACAACAGCAGACATCAAGAATTGTCAATTGACTATAGCAACAACAGATATCAAGAATTGTCATTTGGTTATATCAAGAGTTGTCCTTTGGCTATATCAACAACAGCAGACGTCAAGAATTGCCAATTTACTATAGCAAAAACAGATATCAAGAATTGTGATTTGGCTGTATCAACAACAGCAGACATCAAGAATTGTCAATTGACTATAGCAAAAACAGATATCAAGAATTGTCATTTGGTTATATCAAGAGTTGTCTTTTGTCTATATCAACAACAGCAGACATCAAGAATTGTCAATTGACTATAGCAAAAACAGATATCAAGAATTGTCATTTGGTTATATCAAGAGTTGTCTTTTGTCTATATCAACAACAGCAGACATCAAGAATTGTCAATTGACTATAGCAAAAACAGATATCAAGAATTGCCATTTGGTTGTATCAAGAGTTTTCCTTTGGCTATATCAACAACAGCAGGCATCATGAATTGCCATTTAGCAGATACTAAAATAGTATTATATCTGAGCTTTGAACATATCGAATGCTGTATCAAAAATAAGAACATTTGAGGGAATGTTTTAGTTGGAAGAAAAGGGTAGATGAAGCTCTTAATTCTTGTCAAAGCCTACGGGAACTGTGCAAAAGCTGAAAGAACTCATCGAAAAGAGTTTGAGGGTTTCAAAGAGATACGAAATAACAAGAGTGATTTGTCAGCCGAAAAACATTGTGCACAACTAAAACTTGACGAAACCGTAACTGGTGAAGGTTATCAATATAATTAATACATCTGAACCGAGTATTAAAAAAAGATTAAAATACATTAAAATGCAAAGTCATTTTTCAGCATGACAATGCTCAGCTGCATATTAAGAAGCAAGTAAAAAATTAATTGGAAACTCTTAGATGAGAATTTCTACCCCACTCTTTCACTATATATTCCCAGGATTTCTCTTTTAACCTCTCAATCAATCGATAAAGAATGAAGTCAAGATTAACTTGATTTGGGAATATTCTCAAGAATTGAATCCTTCTTTGACGAAGAATTCGTCTTTTCATACAGAGGTGGTCAAAAGTAGTGGCCAATAGACAATACACAATATTTTAAATGTATTATTTAATTTTTTAAGTAAAACAAATGCCTTTTTGGAAGAAGAAAAAAACCTTACGAATTGAATTTACTACCCAATACAATAAAAAGACTGGTATTTAGATAGACTGGTGATAGATTAATCTTCAAAATATTCTCTATATAAAATATCCCCAAAGCGTTTTCAAAATATTCAACGCCTAAATTTTAAAATTATTGAGAAACGGTCCAAAAGAGAACATATAAAGCATTAGATAAAAAGCGGCATCCTATAGACAATAGGCTATAGATAATATTTTAAATGTATTATTTAATTTTTTAATAAAACAAATGAATTTTTCGTAATAAAACAATCTCACATATTGAATTTACTGCTCAAAGTGATAAATAAATATTTAAAATATTCTCTGGACTATTCAAAATATTCTATAGAAAATATCTCTAAAATATTCTCAAAATATCCATTGCCTAAATTTTAGAATTATTGAGAAACGGTTCAAAAGAGAATATATATAAAACATTCTTTTTAGTACAGAATGCATTAGATAAACCGATACTTTTAATCTAGATGGAAATGCTTATTTTCTCTCTAAATTTAATAACAGATATGCCGATGCCATTAAACTATATTTAATGCAGTTACAAGTAGAGAATTCCTTACGAGATGTGCAATCTTAAATAAACGGATCATTTTTCAAATATCCTGTTCACGTAGATTCGGTTTGTTTACGAATGAGGATAAGAATGGAACAAACAATTGTCCTGCGGCCTCTTTCAAAGATGAACGTTCGAATTAAATAGAGGTAAATAACGCCGAAGGACATTTTGCCTTTTAACTGAGGAATAATTATGGATGGCACTCCGAATATGTAAAACTTTCATTATGCAAACAGTGTTCCGTGTTTAAGTGTTCATTTGGCGTAGAAATGCATCTTGTATTGCATTTTTCCATTGAAGACTTTCAAATGGAAAGAGTTAATTACGATTCTATGTTTAGAAACATTGCTTTTTTGTTGTTGTAATTAATGATGTTGTTGTTGCATTGAAACAAAATTTTAATGAATGAGCTTTTATTCCCAAGCTTTAAGCGTTTAGTTTTGAGCGTAGGCGAAATTCTTTCCTTCGCAAATGAAACTATGCCAATTAAAACGACGAAATCATACAAATTTTTCAGCTATGAATAAAAGGTATAAAGAAAGATAATGCAATGCTATCGTGATGTTTGCGATATTTTCATGTTGGAAAATATATCTATTTAAGATATATATTTCATATATTACATTTCATACATTATTTGGATATATACTAAAATTAATTTTATAAAAATGTCAAAGTCTGGCTTTTTATAAAACTTAAATTATTAACAGTCATTTAGTTCAAAATCGCATTTCAGGTAAAAAATTATTAAAACAAATTAAAAAATGATAAAAAATTTAAAGATATTTATGAAAACTTTCAAAATCCGATAATTATATATCAAAATTTAAATTCAATTCATTAAGTAATTGAAAATAAAATAAACAAAAATGTTTTATTTTGTTTATTTTTGTCAAAAAGTACCAAACACCATTAAACCAATATGGTTATATTCCAGATTATTGAATAGTTTCAGAAAATCAATTTTTTAAGAAATCTTAATTAATTCTACTTTTATATTATTTTAAAATTGTAGTGTGCAGTCTAAGGAAAATATATTGTGACTTGGTGTGCTTGGGTTGTGATACTTGAGGTACACGTTGGAGAAGTCAGCTGTACTTACACACGCATAAACATCACACTCAGACACAATTAGAGACATACAATATATAACACATTTAAAGACATATAATTATATAATGGAAGGACTATACTTCTAAGCCGAAAACCTGATTCTCAGGTATGCGCAGGGTGCACGAAAAATACTTCCTCCCCAGATGATAGTCTGTAGGCTAACTCACCATTTCTCCTAAGCTTAATAGAAGGCGCTCTTGCAGGTGCGTATTAGGAAACATGCTTACAAAATAAAATAAAATAATTAAATTCTATTAATTATATTATATAATTATATATTTCAATATACACTGAAGTGACAAAAGTCATGGGATAGCAATATGCAAATTTTCAGATGGCAGTAGCATCGAGTAGAACAGGTATAAATGCGCAGTGCTTTCGCCGAGCTTTCATTTCTGTTCAAGTTATTCATGTGAAGAGGTTTTGACGTGATGATGACCGCACGATGGGAATTAACGGACTTTGAACGCGGAATGTTAGTTGGAGCTAGACGCATGGGTCATGCCATTTCGGAAATCGTTAGGAAATTCAACATTCCCAGATCCACTGTGTCAAGAGTGTGCCGAGAGTATGAAATTTCAGGCATAACATCCCACCATGGACAGCGCAGTGGTCGACCGCCTGCACTTAACGACCGAGACCGGCGACGTCTGCAAAGAGTCGTAAATTCTAACAGACAAGCAACACTGCGTCAAATAACCGCAGAAATCAATGTGGGACGTACAAGGGACTTGTCTGTTAGAACTGTGCGGAGAAATTTGGCTTTCTTGGGCTATTCCAGCAGAAGACCGACTCGAGTGCCTTTACTGACAGAACGACATCGCTTGCAGCGACTCTCGTGGGCACGTGAGCATATCGGTTGGTCCCTAGATGAATGGAAAACCGTGGCCTGGTTCGATGAGTCACGATTTCTGTTGGTAAGAGCTGATGGTAGGGTTCTAGTGTGGCGCAGACCACACGAAGTCATGGACCCAAACTGTCAGCAAGGCACTGTTCAAGCTGGTGGTGGCTCCGTAATGGTGTGGGCTGTTTTTTCATGGCATGGACTTGGTCCTCCGGTGTGAGTGGACCGAACATTGACTGGAAATGCTTATGTTCAGCTACTTGGAGATCACTTGCAGCCATTCATGGACTTCACGTACCCAAACAACGATGGGATTTTTATGGATGACAATGCGCCATGTCACCGGGCCACAACTGTTCGCGATTGGTTTGAAGAACATTCTGGACAATTCCAACGAATGATCTGGCCACCTAGATCGCCCGACATGAATCCCATCGAGCATTTATGGGACATCATCGAGAGGTCTGTTCGTGCCCAAAATCCTGCACCATCAACGCTTTCACAATTATGGACGTCTATCGAGACAGCATGGCTCAATATTCCTGCAGAAGACTTCCAACGACTTGTTGAGTCCATGCCACGTCGAGTTGCTGCATTTCGCCGGGCGAAAGGAGGGCCGACACGATATTAAGAGGTATCCCATGACTTTTGTCACTTCAGTGTATTGAGAACACTTTGGAGGTAGTTTATATAGAAAATATTTTGAAGATTAATCTGTTACTTTAAATAATACTCTTTTTATTGTATTGGGTAGTAAATTCAATATAGACGTATTAGACGCATGAAAATGTACCTCCTAATTCTGCACTCTGCGCAACTTTCTATACGGTTAAGTGGTTAACTAAAATTCTCAAAACTGTAAATTCAATTATTAATAACAACCAAGAATTGATTTTTTATGAATTCTAGAAGTAAAGAAATGTAAAAATTTGGACAATTCTTAAGCCACTAAAAACACTAAGCAACAAATAGCTACAACTCAATTTTCTCTCAACATTTTGCTCCGAATTTTTTTTTTTTCATACAAGCTTCATTAAACCAATTTTATCCATATAACCTAGTGCAATTTGACGTCGATTCACGCCAAAAAAGTTTATGCGTCATTTTCAAGATGTAATTTTTATTTTTGGCTTCAAAATCAAAATGATTTCACGCAAGCGTGAATCTTTAAAAAAAAATCAAACTTATTTAAAAGCTATTAGTGACAAAAACCCTTTCTTAAAACTGGAGCTGCCTGTTACAAATTTAACCAATCTGTTGAATTCGCATTCAACAAATTGTTGATTAACGGAAGAGTTAAAATTTAATTAAAAACTCTTTTTTTACATTGTGTTTTTTAATATCTTTTTTCTTTTTTGGGGGCAAATTAGTTACCAGATGAGGTTACAGTATGGTTTTCTTATTTGTTTTTCTGCCTTAATTTTAATCAAGGGAAAAAGAAGTAGCATTTTTTTACGTAGCTCTTCTTTTAATATTGTCCTGTAATTGTTAAAGTAACTATACTTAATTAAAATAGACGGTGATATGTTAGGCTAAACAGTACTGGATGCTGATTAAGTTAAATGACAAAGAAATATGTTGAGCACGTTTTTGATGTGTGAATTAAATTTATCCTGAAAAACTAAACAGTTTAAGAAAAACTTTTTTCGTATAATTGGTTTTTTTAATCCTTTTTTTATTTTTGACTGTTATAATTGATTTAACATTAAGGTTCCATTATGTTTTTATTACAAGACTTGAGTTTTTGTATAGTTCGAATAATGGATATTTTTATATCTATTATTTTATTATTATTATTATCATTATTTTGTAAATTAACTTTCTTGTAGATCTTTTATGCTTTTACTATTGAAGAATGTATGGTTAAATGGAGCACTCAAAACAAAAAATATATATTTCAGAAAATGTTGTTGTTACATATGGCTTTATTACAGAATGTGTTGTTGTTGTTGCTACCTATGGCTTTATTGCAGAAAGTGTTGTTGTTATTACCTATGGTATAATTGCAGGAAATGTTATTTTGTTTTAATTTTTTTATATTATTAAGCTTTTCATCTATATTAAAAAAAGTATCGTCATTTTCATTGTTCAAAAATAATATGATTTTTTCCCCTCGAAACAATTCGGTGTATCTATATGAAAATCTTTTTGCTTTCAATTTATTTCATGGAACTGCAAATGGCAAAACTAAGAAAGCATAATTTGAAATATGAAAATTGGTTTTGGCATTTATATAATCAATTGTGAAATTTCCATTGCGTATGAACTCAATTAAATAATCAAATATATCCTATGCATAAATTTATTTTATAAATAAATACACAGGTAATTTATTAAACCGACTCATGAAATACTATCCCATCATATTGCTGGCAATATACGCATATGAAATAAACCAGTTTTTTTAAAAGAAATTTTAATGTTTGTTGAATAAAAATTCTGTTTCCAATACACTCGCACTCACACAAGAGTAAATTAAACAACAATGTCTGCGACAGATGAAAAAGTGCAACTTGTTAGTTTTCGGAAAATTAATGAAACCGCGATCAATGCAACAAAAAGTCTGATTTAGGTAATGCTAAAACATCTCTGCCCGACGTCCATTCACTAATCATCCGCTGCCATGAATTGCAGTCGCCTCACGCGATAGAAGAAGAATGAGAAAAAACGAATCCCGATGCATTTTTGGATGAAGAAAAGTGATAAACAGTTCTGATCAGGGTAAAATACTTTTCAATAGCAAAAAAAATATTTAAGTAAATATTAAAATATGAATGTCGCTTTTATTTGTCTTCTTAGAATAGAAGATTAAATAAAGTTCTTCCATTTTTGTAGATGTATTGTGCTTTGTTTTTTTATTGAACAAAATGCCTGTTGAAGTGGACGGATTTCATTTTCCATATGAAATTCAATAAAAGCCAATGCTGCATGTAAAACTTTATGAAAAGAAAAATATTTTCGTAAAGAAAAAGCTTTTTATGTCTCTTTCCTGTTGTTGTTAACAAATATATTTCTTCTGTTATGATGGTGATATTTATTTCCCATCTTTGATGAAAATTATGTTTTAAATACCTTAGCCTTTTTAGAATGTTTCACGAAATCATTCTAAAATACTTATAACAGAATATACTAGTAATATCACAACGAACGTAATATACTAGTAGTATCGCAATATCCATAGTAGAAGCCAAAAGATACAATTTTAACAGGAAAAATTCATAAGACTAACTTTCTTCTATACCATCAAATTTATACCTTCAGCAGAATCAATATCAGGAATAGTGTATCTGTATCGATGCCTCCCTTTAGTAGAAAGTGAAATATGATGCGAAAGATATGGTCATGGACGTTTTAGTTGAATTTTTAACCTTATGACATGGGTAATACGTTTTAATTAGTTTTTCAATCAATGTCACTTAGTTATGATACACCTTTTTTTATTAACTTTATTAAAATTTAATTCAAAACTGTTAAGGTTAAACATAATAAAATATTAAATATTGTTTGGTACAACTTGACCTAAACTGGCCATATATTACTACCGACCCATTAGCAACATTTTAAAGCCAAACATTACTATAAAATATATTTCACATTGAAGATAAAAAAAACACTTTCCAAAAATTATACAAAGAATGGTAGGTAAAGACGTATGTAAACTTCGATCCTAAAGGATCAACTCGATGTTAGTGCAATTATAAAACTCCTGAAAACTTTTTTAATAAAAAAAAGTGATTTCTGACACTTTTCGCCACAATCCTCCTGAGAACTGCAAAGAACTTGGGCTCGACTGCTACAAATTTCATTTCCACTTCTTCTGCATACATTATTCATAAGCAAGCATTTACATTGGGAAAACTTTATATACATCTGGAATCCCTCCCTTTTTGTGATTTGACTTCAAAGTAAAGTATCATAGAAACTTCATTACCCGGGGTGACATCTGTATGGAAAAAAAATTATTCCCGGATTCCAATCGAATAGGGTTGGATATAATTGAAAAAAGTCCGAGAAAGTTTTTGAATTAAATACAAAATCCTTAACTTTCGATGAGGTAGAAATTGGAAATTGAAATTTTGGAACTATTTTGGAATCTTGATTTTAAATTTAATGCTTAAAGTAATCTGTAGGGGAATTATTACCATTTCAGTTGTTATTATATTAAAGAAAGTTCAATGGGTATCTTCTTTAATTCCCTAACTGACATTACTTTGATGTTATTCCATTTATTATACGTACAGTTGGCCAAAAAATATGAAATCCTTAATAATTAATCCTTATAATTACTTTCGTAATTATAGTTAGATCATCACATAAGAGGTATCATTGGAAATAACTCAAAGGCAAAAAACGTATGGTGCAATTCAATAGATTGACAAAATTAATTAACAGGGTTAATTGACCACAAACTCAAAATTTTTTAATTACGAAAACCATATTGTTAAGCGTATTACGTATTTTATTACATTCATTATTGTATGTACAGTCGACCAAAAAAAAATGGGACACCTTTAATAACTTTTCTAATTATAATTAGATCTTCACATAAAGAGTATCATGTAAATGGCTCAAAGGTAACAAATGTATGGTGCAATTCAATTAATTAACAAAATTAATTAAATGGCTTAATAAGCATCTAACTCAAATGTTTCCTGTTACGGAAACGAACACTTCTAGTTTAATCGATGAGTGTGAAGAATAGTATATCAACCAATTTTTGTGACTTTAATGTTATTACATTTATTATTGTATGTACAATCGAACTAAAAAATGGGACACCTTTAATAACTTTTGTAATATTATTTAGATCTTCACATAAGGGGTATCATGGGTTTGTCCAAAATACGCTGTTCCAACATAGTCATCCAATTCTTCGAGGAGATACCGGCAGATCTAATAAGAGTTTGACATTTTCTCTAGCCAATATAGATAAAAAATAAAACACTTTATTAAAGTTTGATTCAGAATTATATATATATTTTTTTACATTTGTGGACCTCGTGTTGTGAACAGCTTAACTACCAGCTAACTATCTATGCGAGACGCTTTACACGTGTTATCACAATCTCCATCGAATCTAATCATTTCTGAATCAGTATTTCGAATATAAGATCTCATTTATGTAATCTGCTCACAGTCACAACTCGCCCATCCTGATCCATCGGTTAGATATGCAACTGGGATACATAAGAACTAATATTACGAAGATCATTACGTAAAGTTACTGTCTCCATAAATGAGGATATACATCAAGATTGTGCAATTGTCTTGCAACAAAAATGAGGTTTTCTGTCGGGGGTCTTACAATTTTTTGTCTATGTAGCACGTAAAATTGTTGTCAGATAACACTAAGCGGCCTACTAAAAGGAAATGCCAGCTTTCATTACACATGAATGTGATTTTTAGGGTTTAAATAAATGAAACACGTAATGTGTCATTGTACAACGATAATAAAAGTATGTTAAGAGGAGCTGAATGGCCGAGTGTCTAGTTCTCTGACGCTCAGTACCACATGTTTCGTGTTCGAGTCCCTGCGGTGCGATGGATGTTTGTAAAAGTTCAGAATACACTTTAAGCCGTAGGTCAGGATCTCATATAACTGTACAGCGTCATTGAGCCAAGTCACACTTCTACCTAAGGGTGCTCCATCACAACAGAAGCTGTCTTTCTCCCTCCATCCCTGAGTAGATTATTCATAGAATGTCGTATCCCACTGAGGATTAGATACAGCAGCAACAGTATGCTGAGATAAAAATATTCGACCAAATTTACTTTTACTTCTTTCGCCTTTTATAATTAACATTTCAAAACATGTATAATCGGAATAATTTGAAAATGAGCGAACTGACTTCATATTGATTTTTTGTAGTGTTACTCTTTGTTACAGTTATTCTTAAAAATATTGTAACTAGAATACAAGAACACAATATTAAATTAAAATACATTAAAATAATACTTCTAAAATATCTTTACAAGAAAATATTACATGCATATATGTGTAGGAAGTGCATAAATAATTTCATATTTCCTTTGTTTAACTTTATCCTTTCTGGCAATTGTTTCTGAAAGTAATTTTGAAACTAAATAACCTGAAACTAAATAATACAAACAATAAAATGACATTAAAACAATAACTACAAAGAGTTACAAGAACATATATGAAATTCATTTATATACCTGCGTAAGTTCTAAATCCCTTCTACTCCAGCAGCCGCGTAATTGCATTGTATTTATTAAACGCAACTGTGGAGTTGTACGCATTTGAGATGTGTAAACATTAAAGGAGCGTGCAAACCCGTGGAGAATTGAATGCAGCCCAAATTAAATTATCTATTTATTATGCATGTGAGAATGGGGTCCATGCAAACAAAATCCCTCCACCACCCATTCTCATCAATTTACTAACGAAGAAATTTATGTATACAGAAAAGATAAATAAATACTCTCTTTTACAATTAAATAATTCCTTATTTAGAATTTTGTACAGTTTAATTTTTATATTAAGAATACATATGATGATGCTCATATTTATTTTAAAATTAGTAAAAGCTTTGTAAAGCACATGTGTACTCAAAGAGAGATAGTTTTGATAAAGCGCCAATAAGACTTTTATTGAATACGACTGCAGTTAAAGTATATTAGAAAATATTAAAATAATTTGTTAAAACTAGGTTCCGAAACTATCAAAAAGGAATGAATTATTTTCCAAAATCGTCATTTTGAATTTGCCCCACTCTGGCTCAGTGGTAACGTGCGCCGCTGTTGAGCATTAAGGCGCTGGCGGTATTGTTGTAGACGCGGTTTCAAAGTCGAGGAGACTCGATTATGTTTGTGATGTTCAGTATCATGCTTCGTTAGTCGGATTGCCTGGTATGTGTTTTCTTTAGGGTTTCTTACCATGCATTACGCACACCGAATGCTGCAAAGTTCTGTTATTTTTATTGTTTATCAATTAAATCTACTGACCAAAATAATAAGTTTAAGATAAGTAAGAGATAAGTTTTTTTCACGAGAAAAATTACAAAATCTTGTTATTTAATAAATTAGAAATAATGTATAAATGTATAACAAGTGAATCAGGAAATATTACAAATATTACGGAGTTATTAAATAATTATTCAAAAATATCTTAAATAGCTGCAATTTATTTTTAAAAAATAATAATTGAGCTTTTATTGTGCACGTGAGAATGTGCTAACAGTTTAACAGTTGTGCTTTCAGTTTAATCTCAGATTTTAATTTAGAATTTTTTTTTTAATTCAGCTTTCGTAAATAAAAAGTTTTTTAGTTAATGAAACATTGGTTGGCTAAAATAAATAGCAAACCGCTTCACTTTCTTACTTATAAAAATAAACAAACAGACACTATTGTTTAATATACTTCAAAATCTAATGTTGACAAAATGGAGAACAAACTCACCATATGACTTCATTTAACTTTTAAAAATTCCATTTCATCAAATACCATCTTGATTCACAATCCGAATACTATCTTACCTAAAGAAAAAAATATCTCAACGAAAGCAATATTTATCTTAATTATGAAAGAAAATTCTTTAGTGTAACCTGGCAACACTTATTACAGTAACAATTTTCCATTCAAAGTTTCTTTTTTGGGAGTGGCAATGCTCCCCGCGTGAAAGAATGTTCCTTGAGGGTCTGCAGATAATTCTTAATTATAATAGGATGCTTTTAATTAGCGGAGCGAATTCTAACAGGTAACGAAAGCTCGTTCCGTGTTGTCTGCGAGTCTTTTTCTTTCATTTTTCCATGAACAATGAATCAATGTGTAAACTGGAGGGCCTTTGTTGCAGCTTATTAGGAGTTTCAGGAGACAGAAATGTTCCATAAGCGAAGAAAGGGAGAAAAAAAAAGAGGAAAATTTATGTCCGCCTTTCAGCGGAAAGAATAATATGCAGAAGGACATGTTGTTTGAGATAAAGGACGTGTTGCCAAAAAGACTAATAGCAATTTTAACCAGGGGTGCTCGTGGTGGAGTGAAAAGCTTTTAAAAGAACTCATTATCAACGCCGAAAGAAAGTCCTCGTTATTATCAATGAAAGGAAAATTATGATAAAAAATAAAATAAAATTTCCCATTTAATCATTTTACTAAATGTGCTTAGATAATGTTGGATGGTAACTTATTTCGACATATAAAGAAGGAATACTGTTCATTATAGCAATAGAATTTAGTATTCTATGTTAATAATAGTTCTGATATAGTTCTCAAATTATTTCACGAAATCATTTCAGTTTATATTTCGCTATTACACATGGATATTTCACATTTTAAATAAATGGACAGTCTTATTCCAATATTTCTTTCTTAAAATTCTAAAAGGAAACTATGTTCATGATAAAAATCTCTGCTTATTATCAGCATCTTTCAGCATCAGCATCTTAGCATCTTTGCTTATGATAAAAATTTAATTTCAGAAGTTTAGTGTACAAAGTTGAAGAATAATTATTATTTTAAATACTACTGAAAAGTTTATTTGGCATCAACATCCATGCATGTAGTGTGCAGGTTGGGCAACCAGATTGTATCTGGTTGGATTGATATACTGGAGGCACAGCCTGGAGAACTCACAACCTTATTTACACACGCACACACATATAATTAACGACAGACCCTATTTGTCCTATTTAAAGTTAGATAATTATAGATTTATTAGAGGAATCCACTTCTAAGCCAGAAACGCGATACTCAGGTAAGTGCAGGGTGCGCGAACCTGTGCCAACTGATCATTTCTCCTAAACGCAACAAGAAACAATGCGTAGTGGGAAGCATAGTTAGAAATAAATTAAAATAAAAAGTTTCTGAACTTATATTGAATTTTAAATAATAATTTTTTATTTTGTAGAATTTAATCAAAAATATTTTAAGGAAGACAATTAATTATTTAATAATTATGTGTGTAAAGTGTCTTGCATCGATAGTCAGGCTGCCTGGTAAGAATTTTCCTGGTTATCTCCTATATGACATGCTAATGTGAAGAAGTTACAGTTAAAAGTCTTAGCAGAGTACTCCCCTTATTACATAATGATTGTATGCCGTTCATTAGAACACGAGGTTGACTGATGCTCAAAAAACAAAACAGCATGTATTATTTAAACATGAACAAATATACATCACGCATCAATACAAACTGCATAAATGTTCATCTCTTTTACATCCCATTATTTGGAAAAGTTCGCTATAAGAGCATTTCATTCCTCAAGAAAAACCCGTTCCATAAGTTTAAAAATAAAAGCGTATTAAAACATCATACATGATTTAAGCATGAACAAATATACAGCACGCATCAATACTAATTGCATAAATGCGCATCTTTTTTTACATACCATTAAGATCGTTACAACAGCATTTCATTCCTCCAGACGAAACACCCGTTTTGTAAGTTTTAATCATGCCTCTTAAACAAATCTTCTTAAAGATAAACAACACACGAGCGATATTTTATAAGTTTTCCCACGCCGCGAGCTGCCGTGGAAGAAGTATTTGGCTTAATTGTTCCTCCTCTCGTAGCGCTCTCTTTTTTGAGTGATCCACTGATGCTGTGAGCCCAAAACGGCTCACTGAATCACGCCATTTGGGCCGCGAAACTTCCTTGGATCCTCCTCGAATGAGCAGCAAGAAGCGGCGAGTCATCATCTTAATTATTTGGATCAACCGGAGAAAAGCGTCTCTGGTGAAAGAAAGTCGAACGTGAATCTCTCGTGGTATTATTTCCCTAAATGAAGTATTTAGTGTTTAGAAGAACTACTCTTGTTTCCGTTATGAATTTCATGGCAACGTTACACGTGTATTAATTAGCTTTGAGATAATTGCTTGGTAACGAAAGATTTTGGCAAATAACAAGTCAAAGTTAATAAGCAAATAACAATAAATCAAATAACATGTTCTCCAACTTCAGTTATTTCGAAATACTTAATTATCTTTTAATATGAGTGGAAGAAATGCAGAATAACTAATTTTTTTTTATAATTTATCCTTACGTATATAAGTTTATGATGCAAGTTCGAGTAAGATATTGTTGATATTTTTGTTTATTCAAATTTTTAAAATATCGAGATTAATTAGAAGTCATTTAATAGAGGAATTATAATATTTAAGTGAAATTAAATTTGCACTCATTTGATCTCAATATATAAAGGTCACTCATTAAAAATATAGTGAACTTTTGATAAACCAATATGATAAAGTATGTTAGCAGCATATTAATTTATACAAGTTTGAAAAAAAGCATGGAAATAGAAAGTCTGACGATGTATGTTTAATAAAACTTTTGTTCTTCCTGATTTCCCAACTTACAATTAATAAATTAACAGTTAATTGTCTCTCTCTTATTTACCTTGTATTTCCACGATTTCTCATAACTCTCTTTCTCGTAACTCTTAACTCTCTCTCACCTCTTCTTGCATTGTCTTTGATAAATTACAGATTTCATATTTAGGATATAGGGGCCTGAATGGCTGAGTGGGTAGCGCTCTCGAGCTCGGTTTCGAGTTCAAGTCCCGGCGGTGCCATGGATGTTTGTAGTGGCTCGTAATCCACTTTAAAAAGTAGGTCCCGGTCTAATAGGATCGTAGAGCGTTGCGGGGGCATTGTTACTCCGCGTCCGCGGCTTATCTTCAAGTTACACGTGCCCTCTGGGTAGAACAAAGTGTAAACAAAAGTACAACAAAACAAAAGTAACGCCTGTGCAGCGCTTGCCTTAAGGCATCCAAGACTAAGTGTGGGCCAGCTGCATTAGAAAAAAAATATTTAGGAAATAATAATGTATAATTAGATTCATCTTGAAACTTCATGTCACGTAATCTGAATTTTCAAGGGGGGAGGCTCATGAACGCCTACAAGGGGCGCTCATGCCGCTGTGTAGGAGGAAGAATGGTTGCAACATATTATAACATCTACATTTTAAAATAATGACTCTCTAAAGGTAAGCAATTACTTTTAAACAGAAAATTAGAAACGCGGATATCATGATATATATAAAAAAAATTTTTAATCTTTTTTTTTTTTTTTTAATAAATGAAAACTAGTTAAATTGTTGAGACTTGTTAAATGTTTTTTGAAAAAAAAACTTTTACTCAAACTGTATCATATCAAAAATTTTATTATTTAATAAAATTTGGTAATGTTTGGGGACATTTAAGGCTTGGTAGTTTTTATTTAAGTTGAAATTATATGTTTTTTATATTTTATTTCCTATATAGACCAGAAAAAATTAATTTTTCTCACACAGTTTCGTAAACAAAGTAATTATTTAAGCTCTTTAAAGAGTTAACAAAAACTAAATAGAATAAAATTGCAGGATTTTATAATAGCATTTAACTTAATAGTAACGTTTTTATATATTGATATTAATCTATAAAATTTTATGTTTTATTTAAAACATCTTCAAAAAATAAATATATTTATTGATAAAAAGCATTGTAATTTTTTTCAATTTCAAACTTAAAAATATAGCAGCTTAAATTGCAACTCTGCTTCAAGTAATTAAGTCAAAAATTAATTACTTAATTAATATTTATTTTTTATTAATTTGTTTTCATGTTGAATGGAAAATATTAAATTTATTTTTCTGCTGAGAAAATATCAGTAATAACATAGCAGGAGATAAAATGGAACGAAAAAAAATTATTGTGTAAACACGTACATTCTTAAAAAGCATTGTTTTGTATAATAAAAAATGTATCAAAAACTCTCAATGCTTTTCTTTTAAGACGTAAGAAAATTAATTTTCCAAAATATTTTTTCAATGTTGTAATAATCAATTTCGGTGTATCATTTAAATTACTTCAACCTTTAATGTATTAGATAATTAATCTATGTAACAGCGAATTATTAAAATATTTCTTGTTTTTATTTTTATCCCTCTAAAGAAAACAATTATCTGGTAAGAAATAAAGAAAATAAATGGCTCCGAAAAATTCAAGAATAAAACTGAGAAAAATTATCCATGTATTGAATCACATTAACATTTATTAACGTCAGATTATTTATCCAGTTTATTTCTTTTTTGACGCTTTAATGTGTTATATTTTATTTTTAATTTTAATTCTATAAAAGGTAATTAAATTATTTACTTTTTAATTCGCAATTTTTTTTTTATAATTGTGCTTGAAAGTTGAGTAACCTTACATTTAATGTTAATTTCGAATTAAAAATAGACCAATCCAATTTCCAATTAAAAATTGATCAATCTGATTTCCGAACAAAAATAGACCAATGCAATTTCCAATTAAAAATAGACCACTGCAATTTCCAAATAAATTCAGATTAAATAACGTGCGCTAAATAACATTGCGAGAGCTAACAGCAAATAATAATGAGGATTCAATTGCTTCTAGTTGCTGGCATTACTGTCACTCTCGAAAACGAGTTGATTCAGTGAAAATTGTGGCCTTCCTTTAATCAGAAAATGCGGTTAATATTTAAAAATCACTAATATTTAATATCAGATTGCTTCTATAATATTATGCCACAACTCAAGTAATTTAAATGACTTCAAGATAGCCGCTAAAGTTTTTCTTGTCATAAAAAGAAATTTTTATTACCTAATTTTTAGCAACAAAATAATTTGATTCATTATTAAACATAACACTGAATAAATTTTTAGAAACTCAAGTTTAGGTGTAAAGAAAAAGTAAGTTGCAAACACAATCTTTAGTGTAAATGCTTAAAAATCGGTTTTATATAAATATTTGACTGCATTCCTTTTATATGTCCCATTCCCCGTACTTTAAATGACACCAAGATGACAGCCAACAGCTCTTCTTGTGACGGTAATGCGATATGTAGTGATGATCATTTGGCGTCATAGTTTGGCGACATATAGGGAGAAAAAATCTTTTTTTTTTTCCCAATGCAGCTGGCAAACAGACATGGACGTCTTAGATGCCTTAAGGCAAGCGCTGCACAGACGTTACTCACTTCGCATTACCCAGGGGGCGCATGCAGCTAAAAGATCAGCCACGGACGCGGAGTAACAATGCCCCCGCAACGCTCTACGATCCTATTAGACCGGGACCGAACCACTACAAACATCCATGGCACCGCCAGGACTCGAACCCGAAACCTGTGGTACCGAGCACCAGAGCGCTAGCCACTCGGCCATTCAGGCCCCAAAAAATCACTAATATTTAATATCAGATTGCTTCTATAATATTATGCCACAACTCCAGTAATTTAAATTACTTCAAGATAGCCGCTAAAGAGTTTCTTGTCTTAAAAACAAATTTTTATTACGTAATTTTTAGCAACAAAAAAAATTTGATTCATTATTAAACATATCACTGAATAAATTTTTAGAAACTCAAGTTTAATTGTAAGGAAAAAGTAAGTTGCAAACACAATCTTTAGTGTAAATGCTTAAAAATCATTTTTATATAAATATTTGATTGCATTCATTTTATATGTCCCATTCCCCGTACTTTAAATTACATCAAAATGACCGCCAATAGGTCTTCTTGTGACGGTAATGCGATATGAGTGAAGATCATTTGGCATCATAGTTTGGCTACATGTAGGGAGAAAAATCTTGTAATGTTGTTTTTAATTATTTAACAGGAAATTTTAACAATTTAATTTTTACTAAATCATCAAAATCATCTAATTCATTATAAAATATAAATTTTTTAATTATATTCTGCTGAGCCTATAGAAAATAAAATACGTTACAGACACAATTTAAAAAAAATTATTTTAATTATACTAGATTAAAAATTTATTTATATACATATATATATATATATATATATATATATATAATAAAATATTTGACTACATTCTTTTTATATGCCAATTAATGACGTCAAGATTATCGTAATTTAAATGACATCAAGATAACAGCCAATAGCTCTTCTTGTGACTGTAATACGATATGTGATGATGATCATTTGGCGTCATACATTGGCGACATATGGGGGACGAATCTCTTAAAGTCGTTCGGGAAGTATTTAAATTTTTAACCGGAAATTTTAAAATTTAATTTATTAAATCAATAAAATTATCTGATTCATTATGAAATACAACTTTTTAAAATTATATTCCACAGAATAAGTTTTGAAAAATTTAGGTCTATAGAATACAAAATACGTTACACATACAATTTCCAACGTAAATACCATGCATCTAATTTTTAAGAAAATATATGACTGTCTAACTCTGTTTTATTTAACATAAATGCGAGAGCAAATGACAATAGAGAGTTTTTGCATACCGTATTTTGGACGTCCGTTAGCTTTTTCACCCTAGCGCGCATGCTCATAGGAAATTGCGCATGCGTATCTGTAATAATGCTTCCTATGAGCATGCGCGCTAGGGAGAAAACGCTAACGGACGTCCAAAATACGGTATGCAAAAACTCTAACAATATATTTTTGTTCCCTTAATACTTCAAAACTCAGCAGAACTGCTTTCAGACAGATGAAGTAGTGTAGTAATGGTGAATTTTTATGAGCGTTAGCGTCTTGAAAACCATAAAGGAAAAAATAAAATAAAAGTATATTTTAGAGAAATAAAAATCTTCCGACGAAAATCTGTAATTCAAAACAGTGCTCGCTTACTTTTCAGTGATATTATATATTCATTTTTAATACAGCTTCTCTGCATCTTCGACATTAAAGGGTTGTAATGAGTATGGATTTACATAAAATGATTTCTTACTCTACAGGGAAAGAAATGCATTGTACTTCCATCAATTAAAAAAGAATTGGGCCCAGGTAGAGAAAATGCAATAAAATTCTGTATTATAATTCTGAGTTAAGATGTTGACGATTCACATAAATTTGAAATTTAAAATAAAAGCACTCATTACACTAAATAATAGGCAATCATTTATGCCTTCACATTAAGGTAAATATAAATTTCACTTTATTTACGACGTAGCAATTTTCCTTATTGCACATGATTAAATTTTGAATATTCTTTTGATGTGGTGATATCTAACAGAGGTATATTTTGATTTAAATAATATTTTTTTAAGAATGATTTGTAAATAAGAATTAGTTTATCCCTAAGAATTTTCAATATTATTAATATATTGAAAATTATAATTATATTAATATATTGATTCTAATTCTATTATTAGTAATATATATTGAAATATATAATTATATAATATAATTATTAGAATATAATTATTTTATTTTATTTTGTAAGCATGTTTCCTAATACGCACTTGCAAAAGAGCCCTCTATTAAGCTTAGGAGAAATGGTGGGTTAGCCTACAGACTCTCATCTGGGGAGGAAGTATTTTTCGTGCACCCTGCGCATACCTGAGAATCGGGTTTTTGGTTTAGAAGTAGAGTCCTTCCACTATATAATTATGTCTTTAAATGTGTTATATATTGTATGTCTCTAATTGTAAGTATGAGTGCGATGTTTATGCGTGTGTAAGTACAGCTGACTTCTCCAACCTGTACCTCAAGTATCACAACCCAACCACACCAAGTTACAATCCATTGTCCCATGACTGCATACTACAATTTTAAAATAATATAAAAGTAGAATTAATTAAGATTTCTTAAAAAATTGATTTTCTGAAACTATTCAATTGTCTGGAATGTAACCATATTGGTTTAATGGTTTTTGGTACTTTTTGACAAAAATAAACAAAATAAAACATTTTTGTTTATTTTATTTTCAATTATTTAAAGAATTGAATTTAAATTTTATTATATAATTATCGGATTTTGGAAGTTTTCATAAATATTTTTAAATTTATTATCATTTTTTTAATTTATTTTAATAATTTTTTAACTGAAATGCGATTTTGAACTAAATGACTGTTAATAATTTAAGTTTTATAAAAAGTCAGACTTTGACATTTTTATAAATTTAATTTTAATATATATCCATATAATGTATGAAATGTAATATATGAAATATATATCTTAAATAGATATATTTTCCTACATCAAAATAATGCAAACGTCACGATAGCATTGCATTATCTTTCTTTGTACCTTTTATTCATAGCTGAAAAATTTGTATGATTTCATCGTTTTAATTGGCATAGTTTTATTTGCGCAGAAAAGAATTTCGCCTACGCTCAAAACTAAACGCTTAAAGCTTGGGAATAAAAGCTCATTCATTAAAATTTTGTTTCAATGCAACAACAATATCTTTAATTACAACAACAAAAAGCAATGTTTCTAAACATAGAATCGTAATTAACTCTTTCCATTTGAAAGTCTGCAATGGAAAAATGCAATAGAAGATGCATTTTTACGCCAAATGAACACTTAAACACGAAACATCGTTTGCATAATTAAAGTTTTACATATTCGGAGTGCCATCCATAATTATTCCTCAGTTAAAAGGCAAAATATCCTTTGGCGTTATTTACCTTTATCTAAGTTCATCTTTGAAAAAGGCCGCAGGACAATTGCTTGTTCCATTTTTATCCTCATTCGTCAACAAACAGAATCTACGTGAACAGAATATTTGAAAAAGGATTCGTTTATTTAAGATTCCACATCTCGTAAGGAATTCTCCACTTGTAACAGCATTAAATATAATTTAATGACATCGGCATATCTGTTATCAAATTTAGAGAGAAAATAAGCATTTCAATCTAGATTAAAAGTATCGGTTTATCTAATGCATTCTGTACTAAAAAGAATGTTTTATATATATTCTCTTTTGAACCGTTTCTCAATAATTTTAAAATTTAGGCAATGAATATTTTGAGAATATTTTAGAGATATTTTCTATAGAATATTTTGAATAGTCCAGAGAATATTTTAAATATTTATTTATCACTTTGAGCAGTAAATTCAATATGTGAGATTGTTTTCCTACAAAAAATTCATTTGTTTTATTAAAAAATTAAATAATACATTTAAAAAATAATCTATCGCCTATTGTCTATAGGATGCCGCTTTTTATCTAATCTTTATCTAAGGCTTTATATGTTCTCTTTTGGACCGTTTCTCAATCATTTTAAAATTTAGGCGTTGAATATTTTGAAAACGCTTTGGGGATATTTTATATAGAGAATATTTTGAAGATTAATCTATCACCAGTCTATCTAAATACCAGTCTTTTTATTGTATTGGGTAGTAAATTCAATTCGTAAGGTTTTTTCTTCTTCCAAAAAGGCAATTGTTTTGCTTAAAAAATTTAATAATACATTTAGAATATTGTCTATTGTCTATTGGACACTATTTTTGACCATCTCTGTATAAAAAGATGAATTATTCGTCAATGAAGGATTCAATTCTTGAGAATATTCCCAAATCAAGTTAATCTTGACTTCATTCTTTATCGATTGATTGAGAGGTTAAAAGAGAAATCCTGGGAATTATAGTGAAAGAAGTGGGGTAGAAATTCTCATCTAAGAGTTTCCAATTAATTTTGTACGTGCTTCTTAATATGCAGCTGAGCATTGTCATGCTGAAAATTGACTTCGCAGCGTGTTTCTTTGTATTTTAATCTTTTTTTTAATACTCGGTTCAGATGTATTAATTATATTGATAACCTTCACCAGTTACGGTTTCGTCAAGTTTTAGTTGTGCACAATTTTTTTTGGCTGACAAATCGCTCTTGTTATTCCGTATCTCTTTTTAACTTTTGTTCCCTCTCTTTGACTCTTTTCGATGAGATCTTTCAGCTTTTGCACAGTTCCCGTAGGCTTTGACAAGAATTAAGAGCTTCATCTACCCTTTCTTCCAACTAAAACATTCCCTCAAATGTTCTTATTTTTGATACAGCATTCAATATGTTCAGAGCTCAAATATAATACTATTTTAGTATCTGCTAAATGACAATTCTTGATGCCTGCTGTTGTTGATATAGCCAAAGGACAACTCTTGATATCATAACCAAATGACAATTCTTGATATCTGACAATTTTGATATCTGTTTTTGCTATAGTTAATTGACAATTCTTGATGTCTGCTATTGTTGATATAGACAAAGGACAATTCTTGATATAACCAAATGACAATTCTTGATATCTGTTTTTGCTATAGTCAATTGACAATTCTTGATGTCTGCTGTTGTTGATACAGCCAAATCACAATTCTTGACATCTGCTGTTGTTGATATAGCCAAATGACAATAGTTTTTATTTTCAAACTATTTATAAACTATTGTCATAATGGTGTAGTAACCGTCATGCTGCAACGTAAATAACTCTGAAGCAGCTATATATCTGGTGCAACCAGATGGTCAAGGATTTTAGGTCAATGTGTCCACATTTGAAAGCAATAACATCATGATTTTCAAAATAGTTTCCTTACTAAAAATGCTTTTGCCGCCATCCATACTTTGTTGTTTGAAATTGAAAGTGGTATAGCAATCGTCATGTTGTAGCGTGAATAACTCTGAGTTTACAACATATCTGCTTTCTAATAGAAGTGAATGATTTTAGTTCAACGTGTCCGCCATTTGAAAACATTAACAGCATATTTCCCAATGTAATTTCTTTACAAAAAATGCGTTTTTTTCCATAATTTGCTGTGGGAAAATGAAGGTGGTATAGCAACCTTCATGTTGTAACGTAACTCTGAAAATGCTACATGTCTGCTTTCAACCAGATGATGAATAATATTAGATCAATGTGTAAACATTAACAGCATGTTTTCCAATGCAATTGCCTTACTAAAAATGCGTTTACTGCCATTCATATTTTGACGTGGGAAAATGAATGTTGTATAGCAGCCATGATGTTGTAAACATGAATAACTCTGAAGCTGCTACATGTCTGCTTTTAACCAGATGGTGAATGATTTTACGTCAATGTTTTTGCCGTTTAAAAACATTAACAATATGTTTTCCAATTCAATTTCCTTACTAAAAATGCTTTCACTCTATCCATACATTGTTGGGGGAGGTATAGCAACCGTTATGTTATAGCGTTATTAACTCTGGAGCTACTACATATCTGCTTTCAACCAAATAGTGAATGATTTTATACGGTGGTGGAGATATTGGTCAATGTGTTTACCATTTGAAGACATTAACAACGTGTTTTCCGATGTAATTTCTTTCTTTATTTATTTAATGCATTATGCTTGTGAATTCGTCTGCTTTTTGGTCACTTTTTAATGGAAAAACCATACTAGTTGGTTTACATTTCGACATGGTTGCTCTACAATTCGAAACAGTAAACCATACAGTAAAGCCTTTTGTTAGTTTTACATTCTATATCAGATTTTAAAATCTATTCAGGTGTCCTCAAAATTTTTAAAAAAATTCTTTCTTGATGTTTACATACAATTTGTACATTAATTATTTCTAATTACAGTACAAAGATTTAAAAAAAATTACCTAGGAGCTATTTTTTGATACTTGTATTTTTCATTAAAATTTAGCAAACCATAAAAAAAAATCATATTTAATTAAACAAGGTCTTTAACGAGTGCTATCTGCTACCATTAATATAGAATATATATAACACCAAGTTTAAAAGTTTCATAACATTAGTTTTACTCGCTTTGCTAAATTATGTAATATTTCACATTATTTTTAAGGGGTTTCAAGTTAGTGGATAGCTTAAAAAATATTTTTAATTTTATTCGTCCAAAAAAAAGAAATTTTGCTAAAGGCTCCTTTTAAGCACGTTATTTATGAAAAGTAATGAGTTGTTTAATTTTATATGTCCTGTTTTGCTTGGGTAAGAAGGATTTTTTTTTCCTGGACAGAATATTTTAGCAAGAAAAATAAGCAATCTTCAGAGGAAAGCTAATGAATTATTCAAGGCCAGACATGTCAGGAAAAAAAACACGTTTTTAAGCTTGAATTATTTGAAACTTATTTTTTAACTAAGAGCTATTCTATTTTTCTTCTAAACTAAACTAAATGGAGAATTTTTATTATTTGCGTTTTAAAAATATTATAATTTCGTTAAAGAAAACAAATAAGTTTATTTAAAAATTTAATAAAAATAAAAAATTTGTTAAAAAAACAAATATGGTAATAAAATCACAATTATGTTTTTATAGATAGCTGTAATAGATAAATATAGAAAAGGTTTCGTGATGAAAACTTTATGTTGAGTATGATAGCAGTGATAATAACAAATCATGTTTTTAAACACAATTTAATTTAAATTACCAGATCTACATTAAATATATTCTAAAGTATTATTATTTTGGATTAATTTAACTTAATAGATAACTGCATATAAAAATAACATTAAATAATATTAATAGAAGAAATACGTGTTAATTATTGAATTAACGTGTATAAATATATTTGATACACGTTACTTCTACAATATACACTCATGTCCATAAATTAAGGAAAATTCAGAATCACACAGAAATTGAACTCTAAAATAAAAATTTCACCTGTAGAATTATCACACACATCTTGAAGAAGAATATGCAAATAACAGGAAACCACCAGATGGCGCGGACAGTACGTCACAATGACGAGAGTGTAAGAGAGGGGTATGTAAGGAATGGTGGCAAAGAAGTAAAATTGTTCACAAGCGCTTTAAAAGCCTTTCAGTGCAATAACCGCATAGTTATGGCACAAAGGAAGCATTTGGATGATTTTTTACGTGGTAGAATTATCGGACGACTGGAATGTGGACGTATCCAGCTGGAAGTATCCGAGGAACATGGAATCGCCCAGAGTGTCCTCTCCAGGCTTTGGCAGCGATTCCAAGATGATGGTAATGTGAGTAGATGTTACAGCACAGGTCGCCCCCGAGTTACAACGCCGAATTAGGACCGGAATTTAGCAGTTACTGCCAAAAGAAACAGACGGAGCACTGCATCAGACCTGTCTCGTCAGCTCTCTTCAGCTACCGGTACGACAGTTTCAAGGCAGACCGTGTACAGACGCTTAGGGCACATTGGTCTATATGCTTGTAGGCCTGTCAGATGCGTTCCACTTACCGCAACTCACTGTCGCCTGCGATTAGCCTGGAGTAGAGAGCATGCATTGTGGACACCGCAACAGTGGTCTGATGTGATGTTTTCCGACGAGTCCAGGTTTAGTTTGCAGTCTGATTCTCGCCGGACTTTCATATGGAGAGCGCCAGGTACCCGTTACCACCAAGAGAACACCTTTGAACGACACCGTTAAGGTGGTGCAGGATGGCTCGTTTAGGGAGGAATTATTCTTGGTTCCAGAACTGACCTGCATATTCAGAGTGTAACGATGACAGGCCACACCTATCGGGATGTCATTCTGGAACAACATGTACGATTGTTTCGGGGCGCCATGGATGCTGAATTTCTGTTTATGGATGGCAATGCCCGTCCTCACCGTGCAAACATTGTAGACGAATGCCTTCAATTGAAGGAGCAACTTAGCCTACGAATTGCAGCCCGTCAAATTCCTCCCACCTGTCATCCGGAACTCTGGAGGGCATTGCTTGATGAGTGGTGTAATATTAACCAAGATCAGATTGATAATTTAATACTCAGCATGCCTAGGCGTCGTAAGGCCTGTATTGCATCGTCCGGGAGACATACTCCATATTAACCATGCTATATTGTTTTTTGTAAATGGGTTCTTTTTTGAAATTTGCTCCAGGGAGTAAAAATCGCAATTTTTATTAATTATGTGAAACATATAGCATCTTTTTTGCTCTTTACTTTTTGTTTAATAAATAGACTTTACAAATAAGTCAAATTTGTTTTGCTTCTGTCTCTTTCTTTGCCTGAACTTCATTATCCTTCATTTATGGACATGAGTGTATATCGGTGAATATTCTCGGGTATCGGGTAAAATTGTATCGGGTCTAATATGACTGTAAAGCGTTGGGTGCAGTTGTTGGGTTCCTGATAATCCTACCTCGTAAAATGAAAAAGATCTCCTATCTCGAAATTTTCCATTAGGCAGACGGCCTTGGCCTGCCATGGGGCTGTTGCGCCAATAAAAAAGTCCAAGATAACTTAAGTACAATTTTAACTAGCTATATCGTACTTTAGTACTTGAAAAACGAATTTAAAATTGAAGTTATTTGTTTATAAATGCTTATTTGATAGATGCAATTTTTAATAATTTACATAAAAAAATTAGTGGTTATCTAAAATAAGGTTTTTATAGTATTAATATGCATATTTTATGTATTTACATTTATTTAATTTTAAAGTTAAAGATTAAAACAGTTGAAAGTTAATTTTAAGAGTTAAAAATTATTTTATTATATTATTTAAAAAATCATGTTCTTCCACGTGTATTGTAAATATGTATTTGACAATAATTATTTCAGAATTCACTGAAATATTTTGTAATCAAATTTTATTCTTGATATTAATTAAAGTTCATTATTCTGACAAAATCTGGAACAAATTTTATGATTATTTTTTTTCTTTGGTTTACCTTGTTTTCCCGTTAAAGCATGAGGAAAGTTAGGCATTATCTACCTGAAGGGTTTGCATCTGCCTGGCATATGCATGTCATATGGTAGAAACCGAGAGAAAATTCTCACACGATTGTAGAAGATAATATTTTAAACCTTTGGGTACAAATTTAACTGAAAAATTATTTCGTTTGGAAAAGATTTAATTAGCTGATGTGCGGAATAGCATATAAAGACAGTAGATTTCGTGTGAGAAATCATTTATGTGAGCGATATAATATACATAGTAATAAACTTAAACTTTAAACAAACATCTTCTGCTATAATATCCCAAAAGTCTTCACACGGAACTTCTTTCAAAACATTTAAAGATTTAGGATTATCACCTAATGTATGCGCACACTTAGAATTGATCGTATTCGTGAATTTTGTATTGCACAAAATCGTTTTACATCACTGAAATGTTCTTTTCCTACCATATCCATTCCCCTGATAATTCTTCATTAGAACATTCACTGTAATTGCTCGATAACCGTCTGGTGCATTTTGATTTGGCTTGGTTTGGTTTGTCGCTCTACGGTCATCTTCTGTCTCTCAAGGGCTTAACAGACCAGGACCTACAGTTTAAAGTGGATTCCGAACCAATACAAACATCCATGACACCGCCGGGACTCCAACCCGAAACCTGTGGTACCGAGCTCTAGCCACTGGGGCATTTTGAAATCTTCGTAATATTTAACTATCATCATCCCTTTCAAGTTTTCTGTTGTTCTTCGAAATTTTCATCTTGCAATTCACTATAAAGGGCCAGATGGCAGAGTAACTAGCGCACTGCAGCTTGGTGTCACAGCTTTCGGGTTCGTGTCCCGGCTGTGGTATGAATGTTATTGTTATGTTGTTGGTTCGAAATCCACTTTAAATAGTAGGTTCCGATCTAATATGATTACTACTACTACCCTGTGCCTAGAGCTGAATTGCCCTTTTAAAGTTTGAAAATAATGTGGGTGAGAAGTCTGAATGGGCACAGTGAGTCTCTACAGTTATATGAGACCAGTACATACGGTTTAAAGGGTATTTCAAACCACTACAAGCATTTATAGCATCTTGAATCCGAAACTTGTGTCACCGAGCACCAGATCGGTCGTCTTTCGGTCATCAGGCCACAATAGTCTATACACAAAAGTATAGTACCGGGACTAGCTGGGTTAAATTATAGTAATGTTATATGTCAATAGAAAATCACATTCACTATGCATTTTGAAATGTTGATGCAGGTTTGACAGCCCTAGCCCGTAAAAAGAAAACATCTCCTGTCTAGAAATCTGCCAGGAAACAGACGGATTTGGTCCACCATGACGTTGTTGTGCAATGAAGAAGAAGAAGAATTCCCTATATTCATATTTCTGATAGTGATGCCTGATGGCCGAGTGGCTAGCACTCCGGCGCTCGATATCACAGGTTTCGGGTTCGAGTCCCGGCGGGGCCCATGAAGGTTTGTAGAGGTTCGGAATCCTCTTTAAACCGTAGATCCTGGCCTAACATGATCATAGAGCGTTTTGGAGATATAATTTGCGCTTCCGTAGTTTATCTTTGGACTAAATCTTTGGTCTTTGGATCTAAATCAAATATGGGGATATATAATTTTATATGCGGCCCGTGGAGTTATGATGTATTTCCAAAGTTGCCCGCAATATCCTTTAGTTTGGTCACAACTTTTCTAGTTTGTTTTACTCCCTAGTGTGAATCGACGACTTATGTGCGAGCCAAATCGAAAATTTCTATGTTTACGCCAGAAAGAGCATGATAAATCAGTAATAATTGATTTCTAAAAGTACAAGTATCAGTGGGCTCGAGGAAAAAAGATGCAATCTTCTAGATTCCATTGTTTTGAGATGTTCATTTGAAATTGAAGTGGCACCAGGTATTAGACATTAGCTCTAACTCCTCAAAATTGCAAAGTATTCCAAGCATTCCAGTTATTCATTAATGGAAAAGCTGGATAAAAAAAAAAAATCTCTATTTTCTTAGTTAACATTAGTAGTATTTTTATGATGATTTTAATGGGCCTGAATGGCCGAGTGGATAGCGCTCTGGCCCTCGGTACCACAGGTTTCGGGTTCGAGTCCCTGCTGTGCCGTGGATGTTTGTAGTGGTTTGGAATCCCCTTTAAACCTTAGGTCCCGGTCCTAATAGGATCGTAGAGCATTGCGGAGGTATTGTTACTCCGCGTCCGTTTCTTATCTTCAAGATGCATACATCTCCTGGGTAGTGCTAAGTGAGTAATGTCTGTGCGGTGCTTGCCTTGAGGCTTAAAAGACAAATGTCAAAGTGTTTGCCTGTTGCATTTGAAAAATATATATATTTCTGATAGTCTCCTCTTTCGTTATCACTTTCCTAAAATATTACTTATTTCTGACATTTTGATGCAGTCTATGACAAATAAGTTTCAATGAAACACTGGAAGAAACGTCCTCATAGAATTCTTACAAATCATTCTTGGCATGAACTAGAATTAATATGCTTAATTTTGTCCTTGTTTAAATGACGAATTAGAGTCGTCATCTGTAACTTACAAGTGCATGACGAAACTCTGTCAAATGTACCCAAAGGGGTTAATCTTCATCGAGTCCCTTCATTTTTGAAAGAATTGACTGCAACGAACAAGTGGATCAGCTACTGTCGAAAATGTTATATCTTTTGAAACGTTTACCATTTTTGTTACCTTTTGAACTCTTACCATTTGAACTGTAACCGTACTTCGTGTAAGAATTTTTTCCCCTCACTTCGTTGTTGGTAGTCGCCTCAGTTAGACGCGTGTTATGTGTCTGCATTTTAAATATTATATTATGCATCTATATATTGTCATTTGCAATGTGTCCACTAAAAAATTGGAAAAAGTACTGGAATATGCGAATTAACTGATTATATCTCGACCTTTTGGATATCTCATCAACGATTCGTCGAACTTCTTTTTTTTCTAATACATCTGGCTAACACTTAGACAATTGACTTTGAATTTGACAATTGAATTAGTCTTTGATGCTTAAGGCAAGCGCTACAGCGACGTTACTTACTTAGCACTACCTGGAGGTGCGTGTAGCTTGAAGATAAGCTACGGACTGGGAGTAACAATACCTCCGCAACGTTCTACGATCCTGTTAGACCAGGAACTACATTTTAAAATGGATTTCGAACCACTACAAACATCCATGGCACCGCCGGGACGCGAACCCGAAACATGGGGTACCAAGCGCCAGAGCACTAGTCACTCGGAATTTCAGACCCCTTCGTTAAGCTAGAAAGGTAAGAAAAGTTTTACACGAAATTTTCTATTTTAGCGAATTGTTTGGTGAGATAAAAACGACAGTAACATGTTCATTGTGGATTATTTAACAATCGTGGAAAAGCGTACGCATTGAATGATGTCCATACATAGGGAAAGAAATTTAATGATGTTTGTCTCATATATGCGTACCATCAGAAATACTTATTCATCTTTTAACAATGAATTTTACATGTAAAAAATATATGTACTTAATTTTCAAGATTTGTTCATATATTCAAATATGAATTCCCTCGTTGTAATAGTTAAATTTAGAGGTGAGAAATTGTTTTCCTTTAAAATCAAAGAAAAACTGTTTATATAAGAAACTGATGTTTACTGCTTATCAGTAATGGTTATAAGCTGTCAAGAGTGATTGTTTAAAATATCCTGGATTTATACAGTAAATGACGCATAATATTTTGGTCACGGGAAATCTATTGTACTTCTTGAACAATAGGCATAATTAGGCATTGTTACTAGGCAATAGGATATAATTTAGGCATTGTTATTATATTTTTAACTGAGATATAGCTTAATATGTGATTTTATAATGTTCGTTCCTAATTGTGACAACACTAGGGACCTATGTTGTTAATTACCCAAAGTAATATTCTTAATGTTCGTTGGCCTATACTCATCAGCAGTGGTTGCAATTATTAATGTTTTCTATTTAATGATGTTTGTGCAATTACTTGTTGTTTAACCTTCATTTCCAAATATTTATTAAATTCCTTCTATTAGCTCACACTCTCCCTATATATATCTTGTTCAAATTTTCAGTCGTTCATAAAATACTTTTTATTCATCCACTCAAGTTCAAATACATTTTTTTTTAACTTGTAGTGGAATGACACTTGATATTAATACAGTTTTTTCAAATATTAGTTCAGTAATTAAATTTAATTAATTAATTTTAGGTTTTTTTTTTTAGATTTAAGTTGCATGTATCTACCAATAGATGGTGCCAGATAAACTTAAAAAAAGGAATGAAAATTATTTATAAAGGACTTTCTGCAATATAGTGAGAAAAAAAGAAGGAATTAACTTTAAAAAAAAAAAAAATTTTATAATACTAGTTTTGTCTTTATTTTGTCAAACTGGAGATTCAACGTAACGTAAAATTGAAATAATTTTTCGGGCAGTTTTTTAAAAATATACAAACAATATACAAATTATAAAATAAAGCTTTTTTTCAAATTCAATATAATATAATTTTAACGCAAAACTTGGTTTAAACTACATTTTTAATGTCGCTCCAGGCTCAAGAATAAATAAATTATTGGGTGAAACCATCTTTGAGCTAGCAACAAAAGATGCTCAAGAGAGAAACATGACGATCTCAAATCCACTCCGGAGTGCTTAACAGACTGCCCTTATGAATTGTTGATGGTGATCGCGAAAGCAAGTCTCACTAAAAATGCAATCTCTTAAAGTTAAAAAAGAATATCCTCATGAATGTATGGTATTGATGGGATAAAAATTGTGTCTGACACTTGAGGAGTTTCACCTATGAACAAGGGCAGTAAATGTTTGGGACCTACACCAAGTGTATGACTTCTTAAGCAGGGCCTCCTCATATTTTAAACTGCTCCTTTTTACTCATTACTCATCATACTAATTCAACTGCTCAGTTTTACATTTTGTTTCTAATGCAGCTGGAAAACACTTAGACACTTGGTCTTGGATGCCTTAAGGCAAGTGCTGCACAGACGTTACTGACTTTGCGTTACCCAGAGGGCGCGTGTAACTTGAAGATAAGCCACGGAACCGGAGTAACAATGCCCCCCGCAACGCTCTACGATCATATTAGGATCTAGATCTACTGTTTAAAGTGGATTCCGAACCCCTACAAACATCCATGGCACCGCCGGGATTTGGACCCGAAACCTGTGGTACCGAGCATCAGAGTTCTAGGCACTCGGCCATTCAGGCCCAGATCATCAATATCTACAGTATCAAAAGATTGTATTCAATGCTTATATCTAATAACATGGCAAACGTATGTTTAGTTATTTTGTGGAAGCCTTCAATTTTAGTACCAAGAAAAGCCGTTTCTCTCAATCAATGTAACTTATAGGAAACAGCCGGTTAGACTGCATCTATTAACTCTGCGACGGATGACATTGTTTACAAATATCGGATGACAATTTTATCTTGCCACAAAATTCTACTAATGATCTAATTCTCTGACTAGCAGAGGTTTCTCAAACAATAGTAGAAGTAGTCAAATTCATTCTTTAGAACAAAATTACATTCTAGCTATTTAAAGCTGGAAAGAAAGACTCCCTACCTAACTGACCCAGCATAAAAATAATTCAGTTATCTAAGAGTTATTCAATTCCTTCTATTTGCTCCCATTCTCCCTATATATATCTTGTTCAAATTTTCAATCGTTCATAAAATACTTTTTATTCATCCACTCAAGTTGAAATACATTTTTTTTTGAACTTGTATTGGATGACACTGGATATTAATACAGTTTTTTCAAATATTAATTCATTCATTAAATGTAATTAATTAATTTTAGTTTTTTTTTTTTAGATTTAAGTTGCATATATCTACCCATAAATGGCGCCAGATAAACTTAAAAAAATTATGGAAATTATTTATAAAGGTCTTTCTGCAATATAGTGGAAAAAATGTAAGAATTGACTTTAAAAAAAAAAATTATATTACTTGTTTTATTAATGAAGGTGGATAAATAGACTAGGTAATTTCATAGAAAAAAGATCCTCTTATTTACTAATTAATTATATCTCAGTTATGTTCTCTTTCCAAATTAGCTGACCTGGATGGAATATGACATGGCTACAGAAAATACATCTTTAATTTTCATTAATCGAATTAAAATATTCATGAACATACGTATTATTTTAAAATTTGTAACTCATTTTATTTTTTCGTATCTTGTATTGAATTTTATTTTTAACAAAGATTCTGAGAAAAAAATAATTCAAGAGGTTTTTTTTTTCGATATTTCGACTATTTTTATTTAGTTTTGGCAAATTTTATTAGAAAAAAAGAATCAAAAGAAAATCTCAATGCAAAACACTGATAACGATTAATAATGGTGGTTTGACAAATGTAAAGAGAAAAGATTAGTAGGAATAAATTTGTATAAATAAAAATAATTTAAAAAGTAAAATATAAATAGCGTATATATGTATTTAAACATTCAGTTATATATTCACAGATTGATAGAGTGATGTTTTCTTTTATTTCAAAGAAACTTTACAATCTGTAAAAAAATTAAATAAAGCAGTTCAAACATAAAATTTGCTACTAAATCAATATTTCATTTTAAAAAAGTCCATTTTTACTGTCCATTGAATTGCTTTTATAAAGCGATATAAGTTAAGCTTTGCAAAACACTTAATTAATGAGGAATTTAGTTTGTCATCACTAGTTTTTTCGTGTTTAAAATATATCCTCATTTTTTAAAAATTTTTAAGTACATGAAATTCGATCGATAACCTTAAATTATGTGGAACTAAATAAGAGATAAAAAAAAATGCCTCATTTAAGAAGTGACTAAATTTCGAATTTTTTTATTCCTTTTTTTTCTTAAATCTTAACTAAATTAATTTAATGATCTGGAACTTCAAATGATCACAACAAATAATGATTCGAGTTGTTATAAATACTTTCATTGTTTATGTTATATTTAAAACTTTCACATATCTTCTTAATTGCTTCTGATTTTTAATTGATTGGAATGTATTAAAATGTTAAGGCTATTTTTTAATTACTAAAATTTTATAAAAAACATTTTATGGTTTTAATGAATGATAAATAATTAGTAATACTATTCATGAAATAAGAATATACATAAATAGTTAAAATCGTTTGTATAAATTTTTTTTAATTATCTTTTGGCCATTTTTAGTGCATGAGAAGAAAAATTTTATCCACGAATTTGTGAAAATAATGAGAAAATTTGCAAAATTAGCATGAATTTAAATACTTCTAAATAATTTGGAAAAAAATATGCATTGGTTGAAAGTACTTTTCAGTTCAGAGCTTCTCATTTTTCGATTAAAATTAAAATTATTAAATGAGTTAGATTATGCATGTAAAGGTATCCCAGGCAGGTGACTGGCGGCTAAGAAACTCCCTTCCAAGTCCATATGTGTAATTAATGTGTGCTCATGTTCAAATGGCCATTTTCCACTTAAGCACAATTATTTTTTTGTTAAATATTTATTATTCCAATGAATCAGAGATTTTTCTTATCAGTGACCTTTTTATTATCGTACCTGAATTTGTTAATTGAACGGTTTTACTCCTAGTTTAGTTTTTATTAAATGTTCATCGAAACATTGAAGTTGAACTAAACGATGAGTTGGCAAAAGAGAAAATAAGATTGAATTTTTATTTATAATTTGTTTATGTAATTTTTTTAGACATTAAATACTTATTTTTTGTGCAGTACTTAACATTAAAATTCAGAAGTACTGTATTTTTTTTTTATAGAAGTACTATATTTTAACAATGTGTTGAGAAGTAATGTATATTTATGTTTTGAACTAAATTAATTCAAAGTAAACTTTTATTAATAAAATAAGAAATTTCTACTTCAGATAACTTTGCTATTTCTTATAGTTTAGTATGATCTATTGAGATTTCTTAAATGGTTACTCTTTGTATTGTAGAGTCTCTGCATCCCCCGACCCCCAGGAATATTAGTTTAGTGCAGTATTACTATTTACATTTTTTAGAACAGTTTAGTCTACAATAACATTATCTAATATTAGAATTTTTCCGTTAGTGTTAATAATAATAATAATCATTTTACAGCAAAGTTTTATATAAATACGATCATAATTCTTAGTTAATTATTCGTAAAATTTAAAATTTCGAATCGCCTGTTTCACTCTTGAAATTATTCTTCATTTTTATTTCCTTCGTTCATGTTTTTCTCGATTTTGAATTTAATGATTTTTTTTTTCTTAAAATGATTGGTAAAATGTCTATATTCATATTTCACATTTAATGATGTAATATAAATTTGTTTGGTTCTCAATTTAAATTCAGAATTTATATGTAATTTCTACAAAATATATAATTTTATATATTTGTTTAAGCGAAGGAAAAACAAAGCATTCCAGTCAAAAAGTTTTTTAATTTATACATAAATAATTTTTGCTGTTTGAATTGTGTTACATTTTTACAGATATTTTGATTTTTCTTTTTTCTATTAATTCTTTAAAATCAAGAAGAAGAAAAAATAAAAATAATAAAACGAAACAAATAGTAATAACAACAAAATATTTGCGGAAATTTTTAAATTGTTCATTTATAACGTGAGTACAATATGATCACAAATATAAATTAACTGTAACTTTACACCATTTATAACACTGTACTTCATTTGAAATAATTAGTATGCATCAATATGTTTATAGTACAGATTATGACCGGATAGGATGTATTTGCTGTTGAAGACATAATTGAGTTAATTGAATTTTGCGTAATCTGCAACTTTAAAACTTTCACGAGAGGACAATTTTTGGTTTCCGAAAAATGTTGAACATATGGTGAATATGACTATTGAAATGTTAAACTTGAGGGGAGATTGACATAAACATATTATTTATTTTCTACTACGCAAAACAGACTACTCACTAACAAAGCAATCACTACAACACGAAGTCTAAACTACAACTAACAAACTAAGTAATGACTAATTAACTTCTAATTTTTTAAAACGATGGAATACTCTACGGTTGTCACACATCTATAGTGCAGTTTATTTAAACATTTTTCTTTTTCTTTTTGCGCGCGGCACTCTGTATAGTTTTCGTGCGAATTCATGGGGGATCCAGTTTATTGAAACATTTCTTTCATTTTCTCCACGTGCGATCCGCAATATAGTTCCACCATAGTGGATGGTGGATTCTTACTTATATATAAATGTGTGTGCGGGAGGGGTGTATGTATGTATGTGTGTGCGCGCGCTGTTTATTACTGCTTAATTTTCTTGATCAAAGCCAAATGCCAAATTGGCGATGCATGCATTTTGCAAAATCTTTGGTGTGATAAATTTTATGAGCCTTTTAGTTTTGTTCAGCACAAAATTTCGAACACCTTTTGCGTAAACAATTAAAAATGTTCTACTTATTTTAATTTAGAAAGAATAAAATTTAGCAATTTGAAGATACATATATGTACAATAAAATTAGTGTATGTTAAAGAGTTAGTGCAACTGAAATTTATAACATTTATTATTTGCTTTGATGCAAATATTAAATGATTATTTGATTTCATTTCCTTTGATGATGCCTTAAATATGTGATTATTTCGAAGATATTTAAGACAAAAGTTTCAGTACTAAATATTATGTCTTTTTGCTGAGTCATTAATTATGATACAAAAAAAAAACTACATCCTTTTTAAATTTTTTTCAGAATGTGCTTTAGTAATTCCTTTCAATATGCTTACTTTGAAGATATTTTATGGACATATTTCCATTACAGGTTTTTTTTTCTTAGTTTTAAATATTGATAAAAAAATTTCTAAAAAAATGGGGTTTTTTTTTTAAACTGTTACAAAGCTTTCTGAAAAATGTGGCTAGTTCGAAAAATATTTGATGGTTAGATTTTCAATGTGAACTATTCGATACGTTTTTCTGTTTAGTAACTTTTATAAAATATTGCTTGAAAGGCATGTTTTTTAAACAGTTACAGAAAGTGCTTCCTTAAATTGTGGGTATTTTCAAAGATATTTGAGAGCCAGGCATATTTATTTTCAATAACTATTCAATATATTATTCTTTCTGAGTCTCTAATTTTAAGTATTGCTTTAAACATATACTTTTTAAACTATTACAGAAAATACTGCTTTAAAAATGTACTTATTAAATATATATTTGATAACCAGATTTTAAGTTCTAACCCTTTTCTCTTTTTGTTGTTCAGTTACTATTTTTAACAAAAAAAATTAAAAGACGTACTTTTAAAATTAGAACAGAAAGAGCTTCTTTAAAAATAGGGTTATTTCAAAATCTAAAGAACAGACATTACATATTAATTATTCAGTGGGGTGGGTTTTTTTTTTCTGGATCTCTATTTATGCTGAAAATATGACAAAAACCTGCTGAAAAGGCAAATCTTTTGAAACCGCGTTTACTACAAGGTCATCATATTCATCGTTACCGTCTCAGTAACGAAATTTTCCTGATTTTTCCAAATGGCAGCAATCTACCTATACGTCCTCACCAAAAGAATTTTGGTGGTAAAAGTGGATTGGATGATTTCCAATTGGATAATTATAATTTGCAGTTGATAATTGATTTACAATTAATCGCATTTTGATGTTTTTTTAATGGTTTAAGAAACCTAAACTTTATATTTGCATGCAATAATGAATAGAAAAAATTACTTTTTTTGTAATTGTTTAAACGTGATAAATAGATTTTACGAACATCTCATAAAAATTCATCTTTCGCCTTGCCATATTTTTCAAATATAAAAGTTCTTCTTGTTTACAAAAGGGTATGGTGTTGAAAGGTATTTTGAAAATGTTGTAACATACTTACAATTTGTTTATTCACAAATGGTGCTAAAAACAAAGCTATAACAATAGAAGGAAAAAATAAATTTCTTTAGCTAGTGCACCTGAGACAATCTTGCAGCATGCGATCTATTAAACTTTTCTAATTTTGTTCACAATATTTTAAGATAACCCACTTCCGTGCATAAACGATATTATCCATCATGAGTAAAAGTTAAAAATAATTTCAGTTTAATAACTATTAAAAATTTGATTTAAAAATAATGTATGTAATGGTACAAATTCAATTTTTAAGAGATATAAACTGTTACACAAAATTCTTGCTTTATAAAATTGAGAAAATGGATATAAAAATTTATTTCCAATTAAATATTTCTCATAATCAAATAATCGTTGCAAATATTATTATTCATAATAATGGTCTTAATATCTAAAATGCTTAATGCTGTTTGATATATTGATGAAACAACTAGCTGAATTACCCGGTATTTTTCGAGAGCTTATCTGAAAAAGAAGTGTAAGGATAAAATATACTACGTAATTAAATAATTAGAGAATTCAAAAATGTATTTATAAAAACTAGATAAAGATCAAGGTTTTAAAATTATTTAGCTTTTCCGCCTGTTCCTAATCTCTACTCGTGTTAAATTTGATCTAGATAGGTCTAGAAATAAAATTTTGTAGTAGGCATAACGAGCAGTTCGTCTAGACCACAAAATTCCAATTATATCTGCTCATATTAACCCATGCCTGCTGTTATTGATGTGGAGTTGCCATCGCTACTTAAAATTTTGTAGAAGTCACAAACAGCAGTTGTCTAGGGCTCAACATTCCAATTATATCTGCCCATATCAACTCATATCTGTTGTTATTGACGTAGAGTTGTCATCTCCACATCAATAACAACAGATAGAAGTCGGCGTTGCTCCTGTTGGAGAAAATAAAGAAAACATTTTGTTTTCGTAAATTTTATTAATAAAAAATATCTGTGCAGAATAAAAAGTTTGAAACTATAAATAACTTGTTTTAAATGCAATAGTTCCATTAATTTTTTTCATCTTTAATCTACTAGCATTTATTTTTTAAGAATATAAAAGTGTTAGTTTGGAAAAAGTTGAAAACTAATTCTGTAAATTTTCTGCCTTATATTTTACAATAATTTAACAAGCGTCATCTGGTGGCGAAAAATAAGGTTTTATTTAATTAATATAGGTGTATTTAATTAATATGGACGATTTTATTTAATTAATATAGAAATTGGGGATGAAAGTGAAATCTCTAAATTTTAAAGTAAACTTACAAACCTACGTTCGTGTCAAATTTTTAAAATCCAAATTGGAAATTTTTAATCTATAAAAAGGGCAAACAAACATAATTTAAATTTCATACTTTCGTGTATAGAAGCATAATATGTTATAACATTTAAATAGAATTTTATATTTTATATATATATATATATATATATACTAAGCAGAAAAAAATACTTTAGAATTTTAAAAAGCTTTTTAACTGAAACTGGCTGAAATCTGTATAGAATTTCACGCCATTTACGGAATTTCAATTTCTTTTTTAATATAGAATTTCAACTTCTTTTTTTTATAGAATTTTAATTTCCTTTTTTATATAGAATTTCATTTTCTTTGGTACTCAGGTACGTGCAAGGTGCGCAAAAGTCCTTTCCGGGGAGAGTCTGTAGGCTAACTTATACGCAGGGTTGCGTTAGATATAATTCCTCTCGGGATGAGAGACTAAAAACTAAACGTTTCTCAACAGAACAGCATGGCTGTACTGTATTTCCTCTCGAGGCCTGCTGGCCATTTCTCCCGAACGCCACAAGGAGTGTTCTTGCAGTGCACAGGAGGAAGCCTTTTAGAGTCTTTAAGTCTTAAAATTATTATTGATATCCAAGTTATTCTTCGTAAAATAATATTTTTATATTATTTCTGTAATTTAAAAATTATTATTCATATATAAAGCCTTTTCACTTGATTACATTTGATGTGATAAATATTTCTTTAAACTTTATATTTTATACATATAATATTTTCTACTATTATATTCGATATTTTTAGTTATAGAATCACAGGATTTGTAATAATTTTGATGATTAATTTTTATCATATCTATAATATATATAGAAAATATCTATAGCCCAACTCGTGGCTCAATGGCAATGTTCGCAGCTGGTGAGCTTTGGGGCTGAGGTTACCTCTATTGGCGGCATTATTGCAGACACTCGATGGCTTTTCTGATGTTCAGCATCTTGCCTTGTGGGACTATCTCGCGGGAGTTTTCTGGATGTTCTCCCACACGATACACAAATGCGGGGTAGTCAAAACAGTTCTCCTGGAAGGTACTTCCGTCCTTTTTCAGCAACTCCGACCCAAGTCAGACCCGCCAGATGGAGCACCCATAGGTAGAACCTATGGGCGCTCCATCATGATAGAAGCTGCCCCTCCGCCTTTCCCTCCTTCCATTAGACTATCGATGGGGTGCGTAATGCGCTGCCAGACACTTGGGATTATTCACAACAGTAACATTTATCTATCATACGTAGCGTAAATGTATTTTAGAAAGCTATATTTATTACTATCCATTTTTAAACAAAAATGCTTCTTTAAATTAAAAATTGTATTCAATTTAGTTGTTTTCAAACTTCACTTACTTCAAATAGAAAATTAAAACATTAGAATATTTTTCAAAGTACATGGAAAATAAAAAACTTTAAAATATTACTTTAGCTTCTTTCATTATTACTTACTTGCATTTCTTTTTGAATTTTACTTGTACTTCTTTTTATCGAAATAATTCATACCGTATTCATATTTCTGTTTTAATTATTTATCGACTCTAATATTTATCTTTAATAATTATTATCTATCTAATATTTATTTTCTGAAAACTCGTATTTATTTTTTATTTATTTAACGGTTTTTAAAAATTCATGGGGAATTTCAATAGAATTCTTTTCTTCAAAATTTCTCTAGGGAATAACAATTAATTGCACTTTTTCAAAATCCATTTATTCAAGTATAATTATAATTCATATATAGCAGAACATTACAAAATCACTTATTAAATATTATAATAAAAAGTGATAGTTTAAATCCAAGTCATCATTATAACGAAGGAAGTAAAGAATGGAAATAATGTATAATCCAAAAAATAATAACTATATAATAAAATAAATTATAATATATATATATATATATATATATATATATATAAATATAAACAAAAAAAAATAAATAAAAAATTAATTTTTAAAAAAAGTAAATTAAATAATATAAAAAGGAGCTAAAAAATAAAAATAGATAAATATAATCTAAAATAATAAATTATATAAATAATATTATTTTATATATATTTTATTACTTATAAGTATAAATTTATAAAATAAAATATATGAATTATAATTTTTTTTAATAAAATATAAAAAATAATAAATAATAAATATAACATACTCGTAAATAATATTATAAATAATAAATATATATATAAATAAAAATATAAATTTAAATTTACACATTTTTAAACAATAAATAATATAAAATATAGATAGATATATAAAATAAAATAATACAGTTATAAATTTAAAAAAAGATTAAGTTATGTATTTGATTATGTTTTATAAAAATATATCTCAATAAGTAATTGTTGTATGTTATGAAAAAATTCAAGATAATTATTGGTATATTTTAATGGGGAATAATTGTTTATACTGGTTATTTTAACGGAACAACGCTTTGAAAGAAATGTGGTAAAGGATTAAGAAATGGGTTGAAGAAATTAATTAAGTATTATCACAAAAAATGATGATGAAGCAAATCTCTTTTATCACTTTATCAAAATTCCGAAAATGAAAATTACACAACCATGTTTGTGAAAAAAAATGGATATTCAGTATAACGTTACAGTATTTCTAATTAATTTTGCGATAAAGATGTTTAATCCTTTTAAATTATAAAATGTATTAAAAATTATGAAAACGATAGAATTTGAAAGTAATGTAAACAATTAATTATCAAAATTTAAAAGAAGCTTCTGAAATTAATAACAAACTTCATATATTTAAGATAAAAATTGTAAATCGGCCTAGTTATGTAGCGAGAGATAAAATTATAATATAAATAGATAAGAAGAAATTGTTTTTGGATAAAAAATATCAAATTAGTTTATTTAATAAGATGTGCAGATAATAAGGGAATAAAATTATTATGATAGCGAATAAAAAAGCAAATTTTGTATTTATAAAAAAAGGTAAAAAAGTAATTAATATTTATGAAAATAGAGTTGGTCGAAATTCCAGTAGGATCATCAATTTTAAGAAATATATTTAAAAAAAATTTTTATTAATAAATATGAGTTATCTAAGAGATATTTGCTGTGAAAAAATTCAAGGTAATTAGTATTATGGCTTATTTGAAGATTTCTAATTGATTATGAAACCGTGTTTTCTCCTACAGACATAGCAGCCTGGTGGCCAAGTGGCTCTGACATTTGATATCACAGGTTTCATGTTCGCATCTTTGCGGTTGCATGGATGTTTGTTAGTGGTTCAGAATTCACTATAAATTGTAAATTCCTGTCTGTTTAACCCTCGTGTGCACAAGATCACCGTAGAGCACCAGACCTACACACTATGGCGTTCAGGAGAAATGGTCTGTTGGCCTTGAGACTCATACCTGAAAGGAAGTACAGAGCAACTTGCTCTTCATCTGAGAAAGTAGTCTCTCATCACAACAGGGAATATATTTAGTGCATCCTGGTATATTAGTGAGCCTACAGACTCTCACTCTGATAGGAAATATATTCCGCGTAGTAGAGTTTCGGGTTTTTGGCCTAGAAGGTGAGTTCTTCCACGAATCTATAATTATCTGTCTTTAAATGTGTTGAATATTGTATGTCCGTAATTGTATGTGTGTAATGTTTGTGCCTGCGTAAATAAAGCTGTGAGTATTTCAACCTGCATCTCAACCCAACCATGTCCAGTTACAATTTGGTTGCCCAACCTGCTCACTGCAATTATAGATGAAAACATCAAACAAAATGATCTCCGGAACATATGCAAGAGAAGAATTAGTTTTAGATATAGCTCTATGGATCTAAAAAGAAAATTTATGAGATAGTCTATATATGTTTTATTACATCAAGGAATTTAATGAAATATGTAAAAACTATGGGAAAAAAAACGAGACTATGTCAAACAGAATTGCTAGTTTCTTATCCCAGTTGGTCGATATCAACATCAAGAAAAAGTCCACGAACCCGTGCGTTCTCATTTAAGAGGGCAGCTTCTGTTGAGATGGAGCACTAGTAGGTAGAAGTCTGACTTGGAGTCGTATAACTGAAGGAGTGCAGTGCCTTCCGGAGGGACTTTTAGGAGGAACTGCCCTGCATTTGGTATATTATGGAAAGAATTCTGGAAAACTCCCACCACGTAGTCCAATTAACTAAACAAGGTGTTGAACATCACGAACACCATCGAATCTCTTCGTTTTTTGAAACTGTTTCTATAACAGAACTGTCTAAAATATAATTAAAAAACAATTTAAAATAGAAAAATAAATTATGTGTGTGTGTAGGATGCTTAATCTAAAAACTGTGATTCTGAACCGTTGAACATTTTATCCATTATTAAAAAATAAAATAAGATTCTAATTATATAACGTAATTAGAAATCAAAAAGGTTTATATAATAAAAATGTCAATGAATTATAGTATGGATATCCAAATTGAACGAAATTAAATTGATTCCAAATTTTATCAATTTTTTCACAGAATTAACGAAATTATACATTGCAAAGATACAAAATTCAATAATTAAAACTTAATAAAAACTTATTAAAACTAAATAAGAATTAGAACAATTTAAACAAGATATTGAACAGTTTATACAACTTCTTTATTAATCCAGCTATTCAATGTATCTGAATAGTCTATTTTACTGATTTCTTTTTATTATTTTTATATTCTTTTTTTAATTTTATTATTTATTACTTTTTTAAATGCTGCCATTTTTTAATTAAAATTGCGATTGAATAAATAATTTTTAAATTGTGGTATTAATTGTTTTTCCTGAAATAGAAACAGAAAAAGAAATTTCTAGGGAAAGCCCACATGAATATTTAAAAACTTTTAAACAAGAATGAAAAATAAATAAATAACCTATTGTCAGGAGAATATGTATTTTTACGATCTGGATTAAGTTGATAAATATTTAAAACAGAAATATGAAAACAGTATAAATTATTTAAAAAATGCAAGTTAGGAAATATGAAAGAAGCTAATGAAATATTCTAAATATTTTTAGATTCCATTAGTTTTGAAACATTATAATTTTTTGTTCAAATTTTGTTCGTTTTGTTTTTTATAAAAAAAACCTATTTTGTAACTAAAAGAATTGTTTATATTTAAAAAATAAATTACAATACATATAGTCTACTAGAAAGTATTCATGTCAGATTGCATACCGATTGATTTTATATATATATATATATATATATCATAAATACGGTGTAATTATTCCTCAAAAATATTGCAAAAACTTTAATTCCATAACTAAATAAATTAAGCATAATTTTGATAATGGAAAACAACACCTAAACAACTAATATAAAAAAAAAATTTAAAGTCAATTCCTACTTTTTATTCACTATATTGCATAAAGTTCTTTATAAATAATTTTCATTCATTTTTTTTAAGTCTATATGAAGCCATCTATTGGTAGATATATGCAACTTAAATCTAAAAAATGCCTTAATCTTAAATCTTAAATCTAAAATTTAATAATTAAATTTAATTACTGCAATGATATTTAAAAAAACTGTATTAACGTTCAATATCATCCACTACAAGTTCAAAAAAAATGTATTTGAACTTGAGTGGATAAATAAAAAGTATTTTATGAACGATTGAAAATTTGAACACGATATATATAGGGAGAGTGTGTGCTAATAGAAGGAATTGAAAAGGCCATGATTGAATTGATTATCATATCAATGTATGAGTACTCAAGTGAAAAAGTTTTGTATTTGAATAAAAAAATTTTAAATAAATACCATAAAATAATATTTTAAAAAATAAAGTATATAACAAATTTAATACTAACTTAATAAAATATATAAGAATTTATTATTGCTTTTATTAAAAGATGTTTTAAAACTAGCAGTTGTTCAACAACAAAAGCGCGGTAAAAACTTCTGTAGGTATTTCGGCAATAACTCATTTTCTCTAGACTTCTCGCCTATGTAGGATAGCGCTTACCCAGTCAGTATAATACTGTTAAGTTGATGAAATATATTATGTACTATTATAGATTATAAATACAAATTCTACAAATTTTTTAGTTTTTGTCGATTTTCTATTATAAAAATATTCCGGCTAAAAATTTAAAGTCAGCCTGTTATGTTTTTAAAATTCTTTTAAAAAAGGAAAATGTATAAAAATTTTTGAGTAAAATTCTCACTAACTATTATACGAAAAGTAAACATTTAATAATTTTTACTTTCTCTACAAACTTTACATACAAATACAATTTTTAGAATATCTGTTAAACATTTCCCTTTACGTCGAGAAACAATATTGAATGTTTACCAGTGTTGTTACAAAACTAATCCCTATTTCTTTATTACTTCCAACTGTTTTAGAAATGTTCTCAAATGTTTTATTTATGCTTTACTTTTAAAGAGAAGACTTCTTCCAAATGATTGTAAGGACAACGAACTTTCAATTCCTTTTCATTTCTTCTTCGAAAATCGAATAAATATCAGTTGTAATTGCTTTTTTATTAAAAAAATTTATTTTGTAATTTAAATTCGTTTAACTGCGTCATAAAAGTATTTCCTTTGCTATATGAGTTTTGAGTTTTTAAAATGAGGAACATTTTCTGTAAATCATGTGCTGTTAAATTTTTGAAAAAACATTTCAAAAACAAGTAATATAAAAAAAAAATTTAATTCAATTCCTACTTTTTTTTCACTATATTGCAGAAAGTCCTTTATAAACAATTTTCATTCATTTTTTTAAGTTTATAGGGCGCCATCTATTGGTAGATATATGCAACTTAAATCTAAAAAATATATAATTAATTAATTAAATTTAATTACTGAATTAATATTTGAAAAAACTCTATTAACATCAAGTGTCATCCACTACAAGTTCAAAAAACATATTTGTGCTTGATTGGATGAATAAAAAGTATTTTACTAAAGATTGAAAATTTGAACAAGATATATGAAGGGAGAGTGTCAGCTAATACAAATAGAACAATTGAATAATTCTAAAAGCGAGCATATTTTTTTTTCTGTGAATTATATATTAATATATGAAGTAATTAAGAAAAAAAAATTTTTTTATTTCCGACCCATGTGTAAGCCAAGAATACGATTTTCTTCAAAAGATTTAAAAAAATTATAAAATCTATATGTAGGCCGCTTTAAACCTTAGGTCCCGGTCTAATATGACTATAGAGCGTTGGGGGTAGGGCTGACAACCCAACTTCGTAAAAAGATAGCATCTCTTGTCTAGAAATCTGCCAGTAGGCAGATGGCCTTGGCCCACCAAAGGGCTGTTGTGCCACAGATGAGGATGATATGTAGGCCGAATTGTCAAACATCCTATAACGTTCACTATTTATTGTGCTCAATTATCATTTTCTGTTAGCAGGCCGCAAATTTCGCCAAAATCATATTTTTGGTTTTAGCGACAAATCAGCAATATAAACAGTTTCTGAAATAAGCCAACTGATTTTCATAAAAAAACTAACTCATTTTATTTAAAATTAGTCTTTTTTCCCTATGAACTTAAGAAATATAAATTAAAGAAATAAGAAGTAATATAAAAATAAAAATAATTAAAGTCAATTCCTACTTTTTTTGCTATATTGCAGAAAGTCCTTTATAAATATTGAAATTTTCCTCTTACGTCAGGCGCTATCTATTGGTAGATACATGCAACTTAAATCTAAAAAAGACTTACATTAATTAATTAAATTTAATGAATGAATTAATATTTGCAAAAACTGTATTAACATCAAGCGTCATCCACTACAAGTTCAAAAAAATGTATTTGAACTTGAGGGGAGGAATAAAAAGTATTTTATGAACGATTGAAAATTTGAACAAGATCTATATATAGGGAGAGTGTGAGCTAATAGTAGGAATTGAAAAGAGAAATTTGTAGTGTGCAAGTGGGGCAACTAAATTGTAAGTGAGTGCAGCAGGTTTGAGATGCTTGAGGCCCAGGTTGGAGAACTCACAGCTTTATTTACACGCGCACAAACACCACACACTTACAATTAGAGACATACAATATTTAACACATTTAAAGACAATTAATTATTGATTCGTGGAAGGTCTCCACTTCTAAGTCGAAAACCCGAAACTCAGTTACGTGCCGGATACGCGAAAGTTACTTCCTTTCCGGTTGAGATTCTGTAGGCCAACTTATATTCAGGGTTGCGTTAAATATAGTTCCTCTCGGAATGAGAGCCTAAAAAATAAACGTTTCTCAGTACTTCCTGTGGGTGAGATTCTTGAGGCCGACTGAGCATTTCTACTCTTGCCAGTGTGTAGAAGGAAGCAAGGTTACGGTTTATTTAGCGATATTTCACGATTGATCACTTGATCCCGGCTAACGAAAAAGTGAATCCGTATATAGGCCGACCCCAGTACTTTAGCTTTACAAAAATTTACAATAAACATTCGGTTTCGATAAAAAATATTAAGAATAATTCAAATTAGTAACTTGTATGTATATTGTACACAACCCCAAATCTTTAAATGATTTACTTTAAATATACTTACATATATGCTCTATTAAGTTATAAAAAATAGAGCGAATCATAGTATAATATTTAAATGAAATAAATAACAATTACAGATCAGTAACCTCCTACACACAGGACAAGAGAGTCCCCTTTAACGTACAGGAGAAATGGTCAATCGGCCTCGAGACTCTCATCCGAGAGAAAGTAGAAAGCAACCATGAGCTACCGTTGAGAAACGTTTAGTTGGCCTACAGACTCTCACCCGAAGACGAAGTATATTTCGTTATTTATTGGGCTCAATTATCATTTCAGATGTATGTTTCTATTAACCGCCTGCAAATTTTGCCAACATCAGATTTTTCATTTTGGCGACGGCTCTACAAAAAAAAAAAACAATATAAATAATTTCTAAAATAAAAAGAAAACTCAAAACTCATTTTGTATAAAATTAGTCATTTTTGCCCATGAGCTTAAGAAATATAATTAAAAAAATAACAAAAAAACGTGTAGTGTGCAGGTTGATGAACCAGATAATTTTGTGCATTAAAAACAAAATAATTATTAGCTCGGTTTTTAAGAATGCTAATTATGAAATATCAGTTCCAAAATATTATATTCGTACACAAATAACATGCATAAGTACTTGAAGAAACAAGAATTCATTTAATTTTAAAATAACCATAATTTCTTAAGACATTCGCAAAAGAAAGCATATTTTAAAAATTCTTAACTTTTATTGTGAAATTTTAAGGAAATGCGGCAAAAATACCACCAGTCGATGTTTTCATAAATATTTTTATTTATTTTTTATTTATTTTTTTTTTTATGACTACTTCGGATAATAGTTCGCCATTCTTAAGCAAGACGTAAAAATTATTGCGAGTTTTATTACGTATGTTTCCAAAAGCAGTAGAGAGAGAGGGGAACTGTAACAGAGGGATTTACTGTAAACATATCCCATGGATGAAATAATCGAAATGTTCCTCTGTTTTCTCTGAAGTAAACATGCAACTTTAAAGAATGAAAGAAAGAAAAATGGATAGTTTAAAACACAATCGATTTTCCACCCACTTTGTTGAGATACTGTTTTCCTCCTCGACATTTAAGAAATGACGAAAACATTCTTTCTTTGAAAAAGTAAAAAATGGGACGAAGTTTTATGGCATGTTATGAATAATGGTTCTGTGAATACCTGTGTTTATAAAGTGCGTTTCTTTTTCGTTTTTGAATATTTTTACGTCGGTGCTTCATACATTACGTTACGTTTTCAGATCGGTGCTGTAAGAATTCCCTGAGAAGACCTTAAATAGAGAGGGTTACAGAGCTTTGTAGTCAACAGTGTGAGTTTCCAACGCAGGAAATTTGAGTTCGTCATCCCAGTTTGTAGTTTTCGAGTTTGTAACCATAGTTTCTTGCAATTATGGTGAAAATTTTTCTTTCTTGTCCCACTTGATCAACTGCAAGTGGAAGAACACGTGTGGTCCTATGGGATTATCAAATTGGAGTTGGCTTGTGTTGTAATGGTGAACCCGTAGATTGAAGTCTAACTTGGCTCCGTGACGCTGAAGAAGGAGGGTAATGCATTCCGGGAAGACTTTTAGGGGGAACTACCCATTATTAGAGTATCGTAAGGAAGAAAACCTCAAAAATTCCCACCAGGTAGTCCGAATGAAGCCTGAATGGCCGAGTGTGTGCCGCTATGACGCTCGGTGCCACAGGTTTCAGGTTTGAGTCCCGCCGGGGCCAGGGATGTTTGTAGGGGTTAGGAATCCACTATAACCCGTTTTTCCCGGTCTCATATGAATCTAGAGCGTCACGGAGCACAGTCAGACTTCTCACCCACATCATTCAAAACTGTATAGGGGCAACTCAGCTGTGGGCACAGTCATGTGGTGTGGTGCAGTAGTAGTAACAAGGCAAAATGCTGAATATCACAAACGCCATGGCATCTCCTCGTTTTTCGACATATTGTCTACAGCAAAGCTGCCAGAGGATTGAATCTCCACCCTAATAAACCCCAGCGGCTCATGTTACCACTGAGTAGGCATTGGTGTAGGGCATGGTAAAAGTTAATCTTACATAATGAATTTAGCAGCTTTTTTTAAAAAAAAAAAAAAAAAAACAGTTATTTATAAAAAACATTGCGTCATTAAAAACAAAATAATTATTAGTTCGCTTTTTAAAAATTCTATATAGGAAATATTATTTCCAAAATATTACAGTCATACACATATAGCATGCATTACTACTTCAAGAAACAAGAATTCCTTTAATTTTGAAATAAACTAGTCCATAATTTTGAAGACATTCGCAATAGAAGGCATATTTCAAAAATTCTTAACTTTTAATGCAAAATTTTAAGGAACAACTGCGACAAAAATACCACCAGTCGTTGTATTCATAAATATTTTTTATTTTTTTATTTTTGACGACTACTTAAGATAATGGTTCGCCATTCTTAGGATAGACGTAAAAATTATTGCTAGTTTTATGACCTCCGTTTCCAAAAGCACTAGAGAGAGAGACAGAGAGCGGGGAAAAATGTACTGTAAACATATTCCTTCGATGAAATAATCGAAATGTTCCTTCGTTTTCTCTGAAGTAAACATGCAACTTTAAAGAAAGAAAGAAAAAAAATGGATAGTTTAAAACACAATCGATTTTCCACCCACTTTGCTAAGATACTGTTTTCCTCCTCGACACTTAAGAAATGGCGAAAACATTCTTTCTTTGAAAATAAATCGGACGAAGTTTTATGGCATGTTATGAATAATGGTTCTGTGAATACCTATGTTTATAAAGCGCGTTCCTTTTTCTTTTTTGAATATTTTTACGTCATTCTTTTAAGAAAGTGGCTGTACGAATTCCTTGAGAAGACCCTGAATAGAGAGGGTTGCAGGGCCTGGTGGTCAACAGTTTCTATTTCAAAGCAGGAAGGTTGAGCAACCAGAAAAATATCCAGTTGAAAACTTCCATCTCTATGCCGTGAATTGTATAAAGAAGAGAATTCGTTCGTCTATTTTATATCCTGCATACTGATAATATCATGGCATTTGAAGAAATCTTTTGAAGACATTGTTAATGTATGTAATAAATGCAAAAGGCCTCGAAATAGAATTTGAAACATGATATACTTTACACATGACAATCAAAATATATTTATTTTAGAACTGCAGTGTGCAGGTTGGGTAACCTGATTTTAACTGGATGTGGTTGGTTTAAGATACTTGAGGCACAAGTTGGAGAGCTCACAGCTTTATCTACATACGCACATACACTACGTACATACGATTATAGACATACAATATTTTACACATTTAAAGACAGATAATTACAGATTCGTGGAAGGACTCCACTTCTAAGCTGAAAACCAGAAACTCAGCTACTTGCAGAGTGTGCGAAAGTTACTTCCTTTTAGGGTGAGAGTCTGCAGGACATCTTATATTCAGGGATGCGTTAAATGTAATTCCTCTCGGGATGAGTGATTAAAAACTAAACGTTTCTCATCGGGTACATCGGTTTCTCATGAGTTGTACTTTCTCTCGTGTGAGAGTCTCGAGGCCGATTAACCTTTTCTGCTAAAAACCACAGGGAGGCTCTCTCCAGTGTGTAGAAGGAAAGCATGGTTACAAACTTTATTTGGTGATATATTTGCGAATGATCACTTGCTTCCGGTTAACAGAAGAGTACGTACGTTTTTTTACGAGGTTACCTGATCCAACCTTTTTTACTTTAACTTTAAAATAAATATAAGGTAAGCATTTGTTTTCACCAATAAATATCAAGAATAATGCGAATTAGTAATTTATATTACCACAATTTTCTTAAATTATTTGCTTTAAAAATACTCCCATATATGCTCTAAAAAGTTACAAAAGTTCTTACGATCTCCCTCCATACATTTGGCCCACTGAAGAAATGATCAGTCGACCTCCAGACGCTTACCCAGAGAAATTACAGAGCAACCATTCGCACCTGCTGAGAAGCTCTTAGTTGAACTGCAGTCTCTTACCCCAAGAGAAAGTATATTGAGCACAACCCTACATATTAGTAAACCTACAGATTCTCATTGGGGGATTTGGTTTAGTTTGTCACTCTACTGTTATTTTCTGCACACTTTCGGCTAATTAGACTACACTTTAACTCAATAACAAACATTCATACAACCGCTAGGCTTCTCTAACTCGGAGAAGCAGTATATTTCTTGCACTTAGCGCGAAGCCGAGTAACAGCTGGATTTCGATGTAGATGTCTATGAATCTATAATTATCCTTCTTTAATCGTCAAATATTGTACGTCTCTAATTGTAAGTGTGTGGTGTTCGTGCGTGTGTCAATAAAGCTGTGACTTCTCCAACCTTTGCCTCAAGTATCTCAACCCAACCACACCCAATCTGGTTGCCCAGCCTGCACACTTGCAGCAGTTCTAAAATAATTAAATTTATATTTGGAATCCCCTTTAAACCGTAAGTCCCGGACTAATATGACTGTAGAGCGTTTGGCGTAGGACTGACAAGCCTATCTCCTCAAAAAAAAACATCTTTAGTAGGCAGACGGCCTTGGCCCACAATAGGGCTTTTGCGTCAATGATGGCGAGGATGAGGAGGGGGATGTTCGGTTCGGTTGGTCGCACTACGGTCATCTTGTAGACAGGAGGGCTATACAGACTGGGATCTATAATTTAAAGTGGATTCCGAACCACTAATACTGTACAGTTCGTGCCACCGCCAGGATTCAATTCTGGAGCCTGCGGTACCAAAGGCTAGAGCGGTAGCCAATTGACCATCAGGCCGTTAGTAAGAAGAGGAGGATGTAGAATAGTGAAACGACTGAAAATAAAGCTGTGAGTTCTCCAGCCTGTGTCTCAGGGATCTCAAACCAACTATATTCAGTTACAATCAGGTTACCCAACCTGGACACTACAGTTCTAAAATAATTATACTTTGATTGTCATGTATAAAATATATTATATTTCAAATTCCGTTTCGAGGTCCTTTGCATTTATTACATAGATTAATGTCTTCTAAAGATTTCTTCATATGCCATGAGAATATCAGTAGGAGGCTGTAAAATAGTGGAACGAATTTGCTTCTTCACACTATTCATGGCAAAGAGTAGGAAAATTTCAGTTTGATATTTTGTTTACGAACTCAAACTTCCTGCTTTAGAAACCCACAGTGTTGACCACTAGGCTCCATAACACTCTGTATTTAGGGTCCTTTCAGGGAATTCTTAAGGTTATGATCTGAAAAGAATGATGTCAAAATATTCAAAAAATAAAAAGAAACGTACTTTATAAACATAGGTATTCACAGAACAATTATTCATAACATGCCACAAAACTTCGTCCCATTCTTTTTTACTTTTTCAAAGAAAGAATGTTTTCGTCCTTCTTTAAATGTCGAGGAGAAAAACAGCATCTTAGCAAAGTGGGTGGAAAATCGATTCTGTTTTAAACTATCCATTTTTTTTCTTTCTTTCTTTAAAGTTGCATGTTTACTTCAGAGAAAACAGAGGAACATTTCGATTATTTCATCCAATAAATATGTTTACAGTAAATCCCTCTGTTACAGTTCCCCTCTCTACTGCTTTTGGAAACAGAGGTCATAAAACTCACAATAATTTTTACGTCTTTCCTAAGAATGGCGAGCTATTATCCTAAGTAGTCGCCAAAAATAAAAATATTTATGAATACATCGACTCGTGGTATATTTGTCGTAATTGCTCCCAAAAATTTCACGTTAAAAGTTACGAATTTTTGTAATCTTTCTGTAATGAATGCCTTGCCAAATTAAGGCTAGGTTATTTCAGAATTAAAGGAATTCTTTTCAAGTTTTTTTTGTCGCAGTTCCTTAAAATTTCACATTAAAAGCTAAGAATTTTTAAAATATGCTTTCTTTTGCGTATTTCTTAAGAAATTATGGACTAGGTTATTTCAAAATTAAATGAATTCTTGTTTCTTCAAGTAGTTAGGCATGTTATTTGTGTACGAATGTAATATTTTGGAACTGATATTTCCTAATTAGCATTCTTAAAACCGAACTAATAATTATCTTGTTTTTAATGCACAAAATTATTTTTATAAATAGTTACTTTTTTTAAAGACCTGCTGAATTCTTTATGTAAGATTTATTTTCACCATGTCGGACTCGTGGCCTGATGGCTGAGTGAATAGCGTGCTAGTTCTCGGTGACACATGTTTTCGTTTCCAGTCCTAGCGGTGCGATGGCTGGTTGTAGTGGTTCGGAATCCACTTTAAAAGTATAGGTCCCTGGTTAATATAACTATAGAGCGTTGGACATAGTTCTGATAAACCTATCCCGTAAAAAAGAAACACATCTCCTGTCTCGAAGTCTGCCAAGTCCCCGTGGTGGACTTGGCTCACCACGGGACTGTTGCACCACTGATTATGATGAGGAAGAACGACTTGTGGCTCAGTGGTAACGCGAGCCGCTGGTGAGCATTAGGAATTGAGGTTTAATCCACTGATGGCATTTTTGTAGACACTGTTTCAAAAAACGAGGAGCCTTGATGGCGTTTGTGATGTTCACCATTTTTCTTCTTTAGTCACACTACATGGTGGGAATTTTCATATTTTTTTTCCCATAAGATAGAGGGTCTGATGGCCAATTGGCCAGCGATCTGGCCTTTGGTACAACAGGCTTCATGTTCAATTTCTGTCGGTGGCATGGATGTTTGTTAGTGATTCGTAATTCACTCTAAACTGTAGGTCCCAGTCTCATATGACTGTAGGGCGTTGGGCATATGATTGGCAACCCTATCCCGTAAAAAGAAAACATTTCCTGTTTTGAAATATGCCACTACGCAAACAGTCTTAGCCCAGCATCGGGCTTTTGCGCCAGATATTTTATTGGTTACAAACTCACCCTACCTTCTTTGGAAACCCAAACTGGTAACTTTCTCTATTCAAGGTTTCTCAGGGAATTCTTATAGCCACGATCTGAAAATAATGACATAAAAACATTCAAAGAGAAAAAGAAACGCACTTTGTAAACATAGGTATTCACAGAACCATTATTCATAACAGGCCATAAAACTGCGTCCGATTTTTTTTCAAAGAAAGAAAGTTTTCGTCATTTTTTAAATGTCGAGGAGGAAAACAGTGTTTTAGCAAAGTGGGTGGAAAATCGATTGTGTTTTAAACTACACATTTTTTTTCATTTCTTTCTTTGAAGTTGTATGTTTACTTCAGAGAAAACGGAGGAACATTTCGATTATTTCACCCAAGGAATATGGTTACAGTAAATTATTCCCCGCTCTCTATCTCTACAGCTTTTGGAAACAAAGGTAATAAAACTCGCAATAACGTCTTTAGTAAGAATGGCGAACTATTATCCTAAGTAGTCGTCGAAAATAAGAAAAAAATATTTATGAATACATCGGCTGGTGGTATTTTTGTCGCAGTCGTTCCATGAAAATTTCACATTAAAAGTTAAGAATTTTTAAAATATGCTTTCTGTTATATATTGCCTTAACAAATTACGGACTAGGTCATTTCAAAAATAAAGGAATTCTTGTTTTTTTTTAAGTAGTAAGGCATGTTATTTGTGTGCGACTGTAATATTTTGGAACTAATATTTTCTAATTGGAATTCCTAAGAATCCGAAATAATAATTATTTTGTTTTTAATGCACAAATTTTTTTTTTAATAAATAATTGCTTTCTTTCAAAAAAAGTACTAAATTCAATATGTAAGATTTACTTTCACCATGCACTACTCGTTGCTCAGTGGTAACGTGAGCCACTGGGGAGCATTAGGGTGGAGATTCAATCCCCGGGCAGCTCTGATGTAGACACTATTTTAAAAAACGAGGAGCCACGATGGCATTTGTGATGTTCAGCAACTTGCTTTGTTACTACTACTACTACACCTCACCAGATCACTGTGCCAGGACCTAAGTTGCCCCTATACAGTTTGGAAATGATGTGGGTGAGAAGTCTGACTGGGCTCCGGGATGCTCTGCAGTGATATGAGACCGGGAACTACGGGCTAAAGGGGATTCCGAACCCCTACAAACATCCATTGTATCGTCGAGACTCGAAGCCGAAACCTGTGGCAACGGGGGTCAGAGCGGTAGGTATTGAATTTACTTTAAAAAAAACCCTTTGTTTTTTCTAAAAGTTCTAAGGTTAAAATATTGTAATCATTATCATAATCATCATTGGTGCAACAACCCCATGTTTGGCCAAGGCCGTCTGTTTACTGGCAGATTTTGACACAGGAGATGTTTTTGGGCTATGTAGGGCTGTCAGTCTTACGCCCTATGCCATACAGCGATATTATATCGGCACCTACGGCTTAAAATGGATTCAAATATATTGTAGAAGTAACATGTATCAAATATATTGTAGAAGTATATATTAAAAATATATTTGATTTTCTACAGTAAAATTATACATTTCTTTTTACTAAACAATGAAATAAATGGAGTTTTAGCTTTCTAAATCATTTACATATCTCCATATAATCTATATTTTTATAATGTATGTATATTATGTATATTCAAGAGTAACTGGAACTTAAAACCATAACACTTAGAAAAATTTAAAAATTCACTCTAAATTTATTGCTTCGCACAAAAAGTTCTTAGCCAAAAATTTCGAAAAGGGTTTTATTAATTATTTTCATTTAAATAAATCCCAATTTTTTTATTATTATCAGATTTTTATACCACCAGATGGCGTTATAGCCTTAAAAAAACATACTGGGACAAATAGTTAAATTTCTGTGAAAAAAATAAGTTATCATTAGTTCAGTATTAGTTTTTAAATTATTTTCTAATCTAACAGTTCTACATAAGTTAATATTAAATGTTAATAGACATTTAACATTATAAAAATAAATATTAACAGACTAAAGGCAAAAAATAATGTATATATATATATTGAAAATTCTTGTATAAGAATAATTGATTTTTAGGCAAATCTCAAACTTATAATATTGAGCAGATCTTTTTTTCTTAATAAAATTTATCAAAATTGAAAAAATATCAGGAAATGTTTTATTTATTTTAAAACTTTATTATATCTGATATTAGTTTATAGCGTTAATTATTAATTTTAAGCAGTTAAAAAGTGAGATTTATTTTGAAAATGACCTTTTTTAAAATGTCATTCAAAATCATTGAGCTCCATTTTAAATATTTGCTTCTATTAATCTTATTTAATGTTATTTTTATATGCAGTTATCTATTAAGTTAAATTAATCCAAAATAATAATAATGTAGAATATATTTAATGTAGATCTGACAATTTAAATTAAATTGTGTTTAAAAACATGATTTGTTATTATCACTGCTAGCATATTCAACATAAAGTTTTCATTAAATTAAAATACGAAATCAGGCCCTTTTGTTATTCTGACTACCTGGAGGGAGTTTTTAAAGTTTTTCCTAATAAGATAAGGAAATGCGGGGTAATTCCCCCTAAAAGTCATCCCGGTAGGCTTTGCCTTCCTTTTTCAGAGTCACGTAGCCAAGTTAGGCTTCCATCTACGGGTGCTCTATTACAACAGATGCATTCTCCCATTTCCTCCTCCCATGGGACCACCCGGGTTCTTGAATGTTACTGTCTACCAAGTGGTACAAAAAACAGTATATTTCACCATAATTGCAACAAACCCATAAACCAACAAAACCATAATTGCTCAAAAACTACAAATTGTTGTTACGAACTCAAACTTCCTGCTTTGGAAACCCAACCTGTTGACCACCAGGCGCTGCAACCCTCTCTATTCATACTTTTTTCAAGGAATTCTTACTTTTTATTTCAACGGGAGTCGGACTAACTCGTGGGAGTTTTCCTGGTTTTCTGCCATACGATAGGGTGGTCTGATGGCCAATTAACCAGCTCTCTGGCCTTTGGTCTGGCTTTACAAATGCAGGCGATGGCATGGATTTTTGTTTGTGGTTCGGAATCCACTGTAAAATGTAGGTTCCAGTCTCCTATGAATGTAGAGCTTTGAGCGTAAGGCTGACAACCCTATCTCGTAAAAACAAAACATCTCCTGTTTCGAAATTTGCAACTAGGCAGACAGTCTGGACTCAGCATCACTCACTGCCCTCCTTCTTCAGCGATTTCACCCAAATTGGATCAAGTCATATTTCTACCGACTGTTGTTCTATTACAATAGAAGCTACCCCCCCACACACACACACCTTTTCTTCCTTCTGGAATCTTGGACTTAGTATAGATGTTACTGTCTAGCAAGTGAGATAAGAAAAAAAAAACTTGCACCATAATTGAAATAAAAGAATCGGACTAACTGTTGAGAGTTATCCGAGTTTTCTCCAATACGATACGAAAATGCGGGGATGTTCTCCCTAAAAGTCCTCCTTCAGCGTCATGGAGATAAGTCACACTTCTACCAACGAATGTTCCATCCCAACAGAAGCTGCCCTCCTCTTTCTCCTTCCATAAGACCATGCGCATTCTTTGACTTGGCCTAGATGTTGTTGGATAAAAAAAAATTTACCATAATTGCAACAAACTTGTGATTAATTCGATTAACCGATTTTAAATTATGAACTTAGATTTTTATTTCAGATCCAACTATTGACCACTATGCGCTATAGCCCTCTCTATACACGGTCTTCTTATGGAATTATTACAGCCACGATCTGGAAGGAATGACGTAAAAATATTCGAAAAAGTAAAAGAAACGCACTTTGTAAACATGGGTATTCACAAAACCATTATTCATAACATACCATAAAACTTCGTCCCATTTTTTTTCAAAGAAAGACTGTTTTCGTCCTTTCTTAAATGTCGAGGAGGAAAACAGTCTCTTAGCAAAGTGGGTGGAAAATCGATTGTGTTTTAAACTAACCATTTTTTTTTTTTTTTCTTTGAAGTTATATGTTTACTTCAGAGAAAACGGAGGGATATTTCGATTATTGAATCCAAGGAATATGTTTACAGTAAATTTTTCCCCACTCTTTCTCTACTGCTTTTGGAAAAAAAGGTAATAAAACTCGCAATAATATTTACGTCTTCATAAGAAGATCTTCTTCATCTTCTTCGTCTTCATTTGGCGAAATATTATTCCAAGTGGTCGTCAAAAATAAAAAAATAAAATATTTATGAATACATCGACTCGTTTTATTTTTGTCGCAGTTGTTCCCGAAAATGTCAAGTTAAGAGTTAAGTATTTTCAAAATATGCTTTCTATTCGAATGTCTTAACAAATTATGGACTAAGTTATTTCAAATTTAAAGGAATTCTTATTTTTCAAGTAGGTAAGCATGTTATTTGAGTACCTCTGTAATATTTTGGAACTCCTAATTAGAATTTTTAAGAACAGAACTAATAATTATTTTGTTACAAATTGTAATTTTTGTTACAATAATGTTGTTATTTTGATTTGTTTTTTGAACCAAAATTATTTTTTATAAATAATTACTTTTTTTTAAAGGTCAAGTTAGTTATGTAAGATTTAATAAGTAATAATTGAAATACTAATGAAGGTTCGATTTGATGAACAATAAAAATGAAGGTTCTCCATGCTGGACTAAAATTTTGATGTAGAGAGCCAGACAGTTAGTACATTGCTACTTAAAATAATTCTTCACTTGTCCGATGATCCTCTAAAGTAAATGGCATCATTTTCATCATTCTGAAATTTTAATGAAAGCTTATATATAATGTTGTATAAATTGTTATTTGTTCATCAATAAAAAACAGTAAATTAAAACATTTTTATATTCACTATTCTTTTATGTTTCTTTCTAATTAAAACTATCTACTAAAGGAGCAGGATAACATTACATAATATTGACGATGATGAAAACTGTTGCGTAACCACAAATAAACAGGATTCAAATGCTAATATGAAAAAACACTAAGAAAAATTTTATTGTAGAATTAATTTATTGCAACCAAATATAATTTAGTTTTGTAAATTCCAACTAATATAAGTAGCATTTTTTAAAGAGTGTTGAAAAGGATTTATTAAAATTGCATCACCGGTGTTGATTCTTTCTACGAAAATTCGGGGGTACGAAAATTCCCTTCATTTGCAAATTGATTTATTTTAAGATTTTTATCGCATATATTTTCATAAGTTTAAAGTAAATTAATGTGATATTTGGTGTTCTGAGGCTTAGAAAAATATTCTAATGCGCTTCCAAAGGTCCTATTCAGCTACCAATTGTCATATTCAATTGTCATTTGAGCCACTGTTTTTTTTTTTTTTTTTTAATTAAAGAAAATAGGAAGCAATATTTACAAATCACCATATTTTCAATCCTCGAAAGGAAAATTCAATTAAATATTTGTAACAAAGAAAACTGAAAACTTCTTTTTAAACTTTTCCAACTTTTCTTCTGTATTCATAACTTTATTGTTATATTCTGTAATATGTAAATTACTAGGAACGGTTTTAAACAAAGTTTGTTTCAATAGAATAAGTTGATTTGTTTGATTGCTACTACTTTATTGCTAATTTTTATAGGATTATATTTTTTTATTGCTAATTTTTTTCATCCCATATGCAGGATCATTTAATGCACTTACATCAATTTTAAATATTTTCTTTTTAAATAAAGTGCCTCGTTTTGACGTAAATTTTCTTTTTTTTTTGCCATTATTCTCTAAGAAAACTGATAAAGTTTGAAATTAATTTCAACGAAAATTTAAAATACGATTAAAGCCTTAAACGTTTAAGAGCATTTACCGTACTTCAAGGTAGAATATATATACATATACATAGTTTGTGCGCGTGTGTATATAAATTATAAGATATTAAAATTTAATTACAGCAATAATTTATTTAATTTATTATAAATAACGAAAAACGAATTATTTTAATGAAAAATTGTATTTTAAACACTAATATAATTGCTATTTTTAAAATAACTTCAATACTTTGAAAGTTATTGTTATTTTTGAAATCCAAATATTTTGACATAAAGTCACTCTCCAATAGAAATGTAGTGGATTCAGCCTTACCCAGTATGTAGCACTCTGGAGATGCTACAATACATATCCATTGTACCACAGTAGTTTAGAACTTACATCCCCAAAGATACATCTATAGGTTCACTTCACTTCCCATCTAATCGAGAGAAATTCAGGATCTTTCTGACCAACAGATTTAACTTTCCTATCGAAGACAGTTTTCATTATAGAATCACTTGTCAAGTTTTAAAGTACAAACCATTTATTTCGAAACACAGCACCCTTTCCTCCAAGCGAATATTTTGAAAGTTAGAACTATCGAAACTCAAATATTTATTAATTTACAAAATTAATATTAACTATAATAAATAATGTATCACATTAGGAAGCATCTAAAATTTGAATATAACTAATTTCTAAATATTAAAAATGTTATGCAACAGCCTATTTCCACGCCAATCTAAATCGCCAATGTGCAAAAATATTTTCTCAGAATCATGTGATTCGCAAGATTACGGAACTATTACATCACGCTACAAAGTAATTGCATCCGTTCTCTTATGCAATCCATCTTAAGTTGTCATCTTAGCAGTAACGAGTTTTATTATACCGTATTGGAATCACCAAGATTGATCAAGCTCATTTCTCATAATGGATATGGAATTAAACATAGCGTCTGTTTAATGCAAACATTAATCTCCTAAAAAAATCAGCTTTAGGCATAATAAAGAAATACCCAAATATTGGAAATTAAGAGAATTTTTTGCTTTTGTAATAGAATTTGGTAAATAAATAAGTTAAAATGATACAAAAATATAGCCACGCAACTATTATGATACATCACGCTATAAAGTAATCAATCATGATCTTACATAAGACTCATCAGTATTTGAAATTTTGAACAAAAGTTTAAAATATCTAACATAAAAATTGGTTAATTGGGGTTATGGTAAACGCATTCAATTATACAGCACACAATGTGAATTTATACTAAAAATCAGTTTAGGTAAAGTAAGTCGGATTCTTTTGACAACATAGTTTTCAGGCCCTGAATGGTTCTGGGAAGGAAAAATAGAGATACAATCGCCCTTTTTTGAGTATTTCATGGGTATTCTATGGCGTTTAGGTCTGAAGATCTGACTGTCTAACCCATCCAGTTGTTGGATTAGACAGCCATGGATGGATAAGTTGCGATACTACTAGTACATTGCGTTAGATGCAATACTCTAGTATTTCTAGTATATTGCTTTAATCGCGATACTAATAATATAATTGCCTTAGTTGCAATACTCCAGCATATTGCGTTAGTTGCGATATTACTAGTATATTGTGTTATAAGTATGTTAGAAAGATTTAGTGCAAACTCTAGAATGTTTCAGGAATTTAAACCATTATTTTCCACACAGTTTGTTACGGTGAAGAATTAACTATCACACTATAACATAAATATTTGATAACAGCAACAGGAAAGATACGTAAAAAGCTTTTTCTTTTCATAAAACTTTACACACAGCATTGGATTTTATTGAATTTCATATGTAAAGTGAAATCCATCCACTTCAACAGGCATTTTTTCGAATAAAAAAAAACACAATACATCTACAAAAATGGAAGAACTTTTTTTAATCTTCCATTCTAAGAAGACAAATAAAAGGGAAATTTTCTTGATTACCTCTTTCACATCTTAATATTTACTTCAATATTTATATATTTTTTATTGCTACTGAAAAGAATTTCGCCAGGATCAGAACTGTTTATCACTTTTCTTCATCCAAAAATGTATCGGGATTTTTTTTTCTCATTATTTTAATATCGCGTGAGACGACTGCAATTCATGGCAGCGGATGATTAGTGAATGGACGTCGGACAGAGATGTTTTAGCATTACCTGAATCAGATTTTTTTTGCATCGATCGCAGTTTCATTAATTTTCCGGAAACTAACAAGTTTCCCTTTTTCATCTGTCACAGCCATTGTGCTTAATTTATTTTGTCAGCGCGAAGATATTTGAAGCAGAATTTTTATTTAACAATGATTAATATTTAAATTAAGAAAACTGGTTTATATACTAATATACGTATATTGTCGCTATTATATAGGATATTGCATCAGTTGCGACACTCGATATTGCGTCAATTGCGATATTACTAGTATATTACGTCAGTTGCGATACTACTAATATATCACGTTGGTTGCAATACTATTCATATATTACGTTAGTTGCGATCCTATTAGCGTAATGCGTTAGTTGCTATACTCTATTATATTGCGTTACTACTAGTATATACAATGTTCCAGAATCATTACAGAATCTATTTGACATTCAAAGCACCAGAGAGAATTAATCTTTGCCTTCTTGTATACTAGTTGTTGAACACTACTATTATATTGCGCTAGTTGCGATAGCAGCAGTAGTAGTGTCATATCCAATACAAATATATTTCGTAATTGCGATACAAGTATATTGCATTAGTTGTGATACATTTAGTATATTCCGCTAGTTGTGATACTGCTAGTATTTGGCGTTGGTTGCGATACTGCTAGTATATAGCGTTATAAATATGTACGACTGCAATTCGTGGCAACGGATGATTAGTTAATGGACGTTGGGCAGAGATGTTTTGTCATTATCTAAATCAGATTTTTTTTTCTGCATCGATCGCAGTCTCATTAATTTTCCCAAAACTAACAAGTTTCACTTTTTCATCTGTCACAGTTATTGCTGTTCAAAATTATGACTTTTTTTATAAGAGACACGAATCAAATTCCCTTACAAACTGTAAATATTAACTACAATTGAATATCTTGAAAAATATCAGAAAAAATTATATTTCATAAATATTTCTATTTCAGTAATAAGTTTAAATTTCCCTCTAGCCTTTATAATAGAAATGCTGCAGCAGATTCATATCCAAATACATTACGGCGATTTATTACAGTACAATCAAATACGAGAAGTGATAGACATACTTTAAAGAGGACACAAAAGTAATTTTTCATAGTTATAAGTCTCATTGGAGTGAGACAAGGGAACTAAGAATCAAGCATGCTAATCGGCTGTTTAAACATTGTACCAGAATCATCAAGGAATTTATTTGACTTTGAAAGAACATGTGACCAGTGGGAATTAACTTTGAATACTTGAATATTAGTTATTGTACACTACTAGTCGTATAGTGTAATGCATTAGTTGCGATTATACTAATATATAGCGTTAGTTGCGAAACTGTAGTATATTGCGGTAGTTATGATAGTACATTGCGTTTGTTACGAGACTGTAATATATTGCGTTAAGTGCGATACTACTAGTATATTGGGTTAGATGCGATACTAAAAATATATTACGTTAGTCAAGTTATTACTAGTGTAAGGCGTTAGTTGGGATACTACTATTATATAGTGTTATAAGTATGTCAGCATGATTTAGTGCAAATTCTAGTTATTGAACACTACTAGTGATACGTTAGTGGTATATTGAGTTAGTTGCGATAATACTAGCATATTGCTATACTCTAGTATATTGAGTCAGCACGATACTTCTAGCATACTGTGTTAGATACGATACTCTAGTTCATTACATTAGTCGCGATACTACTAGTATATTCCGCTATAAGTATGTTAGAATGATTTAGTGCAAATTCTAGAATGTTTCAGGAATTTAAACCATTATTTTCCACACAAATTGTTATGGTGAGGAATTAAATACCACCATCATAACAGAAGAAAAATATTTGATAACAGCAACAGGAAAGAGACGTAAAAGGCTTTTTCTTTACAAAAGAATCCTTTTTCTCCTAACATTTTACATGCAGCATTGGCTTTTGTTGAATTTCATACGGAAAATGAAATCCATCAACTTCAACAGGCATTTTTTCGAGAAAAAAAAAAGAAAACAAAACACAATACATCTACAAAAATGGAAGAACTTTATTTAATCTTCTATTCTAGGAAGACAAATAAACGGGACATTTTCTTGATTACCTCTTTCATATCTTAATATTTCCTGCAATATTTATTATTTATTTTTATTTTGCTACTGAAAAGAATTTCACCCTGATCAGAACTGTTTATCACTTTTCTTCATCCAAAAATGTATCGGAATTTGTTTTTTTATTCATTCTTCTATCGCGTGAGACGACTGCAATTCATGGCGACGGATGATTAGTTAATGGACGTCGGGTAGAAATGTTTCAGCATTATCTAAATCAGATTTTTTTTTTTTTTCATCCATCGCAGTTTCATTAATTTTCCCAAAACTAACAAGTTTCACTTTTTCATCTGTCACAGTCTATTGAGCTTAATTTATTCTTATCAGTACGAGTGTATTGGAAACTGAATTTTTCTTCAACAAAGATTAAGAGTTTTTTTGTAAAAAAACTGGTTTATTTCAATTGTTTATATTGTCGATAATATGATATGATATGGCAGTATTTCATGAGTCCTTTTAATAAATTGCTTATTTATTTATAAAATAAACTTATTCATAGACATTCTGGTCATTAAATAAACGTACGCCTCATTATTTTTTGTTAGCGGACCCGAATTTATAATTTTTTTTGGTAAGACCCAAATTCCCTTGCAAACTGTAACTATTACCTACAATTGAATAACTTGAAAAACATCAGAGAAATTATATTTTATAAATATTTCTTTTTCAGTAATAAAAAGTGCCTTCAATTAATTTCATTACCTTCTAGTCTTCATAATAGAATTAATGTAGCAAATTCATATTCAAATACATTACGGCAATATATTACAGTACGATCAAATACGAGAAGTAATAGACATACTTTTAAGCGGACACAAAAGTATCTTTCCCATTTCTAAGTCTCATTGGAGTGAGACAGGAAACCTAGAATCAGGCATGCGAATCGACTGTTTAAACATTGTTCCGTAATCATCACGGAATCTACTTGAATTTCAAAGAACATGTGACCAGTTAGAATTAACTTTTGGCTTCTTGAATACTAGTTATTGAACACTACTAGTCATATATTACTAGTATATCGAGTCAGCTGCGATACTACTACTTCGTTGCGTTAGTTGCAATACTACTATTATACTGTGTCAGTTGCGATACTTTAGTATATTGACCATAGTTGCAATACTCTAGTATATTGTATTAATTGCAATAATAGTATATTTCGTAGTTGCGAACAATATATATTGCGATACTACCAGTATACTCCGTTAGTTGTGATACTTTAATATATTGTACTAGTTGATACTCTATTATATTGCGTTAGTTGTGATTAGTAAATTGTGTTATTTGCTTACTTTAATATATTGCCTTAGTTGCGATACTACTAGTATTTTGTGTTAGTTGCATTACTATAGTATATTGCGTTAGTTGCATTACTATAGTATATTGCGTTAGTTGCATTACTATAGTATATTGCGTTAATTGCTATACTCTAGTATATTGCGATAGTTGCAATTCTACTAGCATATTTCATTAGTTGCGATACTACTTGTGTATTGCAGTTGCGATAGTGCTAATATATTGTGACATAAGTATGTTAGAATAATTTATAGCAAATTCTAGAATGTTTCAGAAATTTAAACCTTTATTTTCCACTGAGTTTGTTACGGTGAGGATTTAAACATCACCATCATAACGGAAGAAAAATATTTGACAACAACAACAGAAAAGAGACTTAGAAGACTTTCTGTTTACAAAAGGATTCGTTTGTTTTCATAAAATTTTGCATGCAGCATTGGCTTTTATTAAATTTCATACGGAAAATGAAATCCATCGACTTCAACAGGCATTTTTTCGAGGAAAAAAAAAAAAAAACAAAACACAATACATCTACAAAAATGGAAGAACTTTATTTAATCTTCTATTCTAGGAAGACAAATAAACGGGACATTTTCTTGATTACCTCTTTCATATCTTAATATTTCCTGTAATATTTATTATTATTATTTTTTTTTTTGCTACTGAAAAGAATTTCACCCTGATCAGAACTGTTTATCACTTTTCTTCATCCAAAAATGTATCGGGATTTGTTTTTCTCCTCATTCTTCTATCGTGTAAGACGACTGCAATTCATGGCAGCGGATGATTAGTTAATGGATGTCAGGCAGCGATGTTTTAGCATTACCTAAATCAGATTTTTTTTGCATCGATCGCAGTTTCATTAATTTTCCAAAAACTAACAAGTTTCACTTTTTCACCTGTCTCACAAATTGTGCTTAATTTATTCTCGTCAGTGCGAGTGTATTGGAAACAGAATTTTTCTTCAACAAAAATTAAGATTTCTTTAAAAAAATTGTTTTATTTCGTATGCATATGTTGTTGATAATATGATATGGCATTATTTCAGGAGTCAGTTTAATAAATTACTTGTGTATTTATTTATAAAATAAATTTTTGAATAGATTATATTTGATTATTTAATTGACTTCATACGAGTTCATTTAATTGAGTTGCGATACAACTAGTATATTGCATTGGTTGCGATGCTACTAATATATTGCATTAGTTGTGACATTCTAATATAGTGCGGTAGTTTCAAGACTACTAATATATTGCGTTAATTGTAATAGTCTAGTACAGTACCTCAGTAGTATCCAGTACAGTACCACACTGTACTAGAGTTGCGATACTCCAGTATAGTGTGGTAGTTGCGATACTCCAGTATAGTGTGGTAGTTGCGATACTCCAGTAGCGCAGTGCATTAGCATATTGCGTTAGTTGCAATACAACTAGCATATTGCGTTAGTTGCGATACAACTATCATATTGCGTTAGTTGCGATACTACTGGCATATTTCATTTTAATTATATTAGAATGATTTAGTGCAAATTCTAGAATTTTTCAGGAGTATAAAACATTATTTTCCACAAAGTTTGTTATCGTATTCAATATCGTAATCATAACAGAAAAAAAAATATTTTATAACAACAACAGGAAAGAGACGTAAAAAGCTTTTTCTTTCCAAAAGAATTCTTTTATAAACTTTACATGCACCATTGGCTTTTATTGAATTTCATATGGAAAATGAAATCCCTCAACTTCAACAGGCATTTTTTTTTTTTTTTTTTTTTTTTTTTTTTGAAAAAAAGAAATAAAATCACAATACATCTACAAAAATGGAAGAACTTTATTCAATCATCCATTCTAAGAAGACAAATAAAAGGGACCTACTACTGCTCCTGAAAATAATTTTGCCATGATTAGAACTGTTTATCACTTTTCTTCATCCAAAAATGTATCGGGATTTGTTTTTCTCATTATTTTTCAATCGCGCGAGACGACTGCAATTCATGACAACGGGTGATTAGTGAATGGACGTCTGGCAGAAATGCTTTATCATTACCTAATTCAGACTTTTTTTTGCATCGATCATTAATTTTCTGAAAACTAGCAAGTTTCACTTTTTCATGTGTTACAGCTACCGGGGTTTATTTTTTTTTTTTAAGAATCACGACCTAAATTCCCTTACAAAGTGTAACTATTAACTACAATTGAATATCTTGAAAAATATCAGAGAAATTCTTTTTGTAAATATGTCTTTTTCAGTAATAAATTTAAATTATACTCTAGTCTTTATAATAGAACTACTGTAGCAGATTCATATTCAAATGCATTATGACGATGTGTTACAGTACAATCAAATACGAGATGTAATAGACATACTTTCAAGCGGACACAAAAGTAACTTCTCATATGTGTAAATCTCATTGAAGTGAGACAGAGAACTAAGAATCAGGTGTGCGAATCTACTGTTTAAATACTGTTAAAGAATCATCAATGAATCTATTTGACTTTCAAAGAGCATGTGACCAGTGGGAATTAATTTTTACCTTCTTGAATACTAGTTATTGAACACTATTAGTGGTATAGTATAATGCATTTGTTACGATATTACTAATATATTGTGTTAGTTTTGATACTATTAGTATAGTGCAATAATTGTGATAGTCTAGTACAGGACATTACGTTGGTTACGCTTCCATTACTATATTGTGTTACTTGCGATACTATTAATATATTGCATTCGTTGCGATAATATTAGTATATTGCGTTAATTATGATAATACAAGTATATTGCTTAATAAGTATGTTAGATTGATTTAGTGCAAAATTCTAAAAATTTTCAGAATTATAAAAGTATATATAAAGAAAAATATCCGATAACACAGCAGGAAATAGATATAAAAAGGATTTTCTTTACAAAACATTTTTTTCATAAAATTTTACATGCAGCATTGGCTTTTATTGAATTCATATGGAAAATGAAATCCATCAACTTCAACAAGCATTTTTTGGAAAAAAAAAAAAAAAAAACACACTACATCTACAAAAACGGTAGAACTTTATTTAATCTTCTATTCTGCGAAGACAAATAAAAGGAAAATTTTCTTGATAACCTCTTTCATATCTTAATGTTTGTTTCAAAATTTATTATTTTTTATTACTACTGAAAATAATTTCACCCTGATCAGAACTGTTTATCACTTTTCTTCATCCAAAAATGCATCGGGATTTGTTTTTCTCATTATTTTAATATCGCGTGAGACGACTGCAATTCATGGCAGCGGATGATTAGTTAATGGACGTCGGGCTGAGATGTTTTAGCATTACCTGAATCATAAACATATTTTTTTTTTGTATTGATCGCAGCTTCATTAATTTTACCAAAACAAACAAGTTTCACTTTTTCATCTGTCACAGCCCTTTTTTTAAATTTATTCTTGTCAGTACGAGTTAATTGGAAACAGAATTTTTCTTCAACAAAGATTAAAATTTCTTTAAAAAAACTGGTTTATTTCATATGCGTATATTGTCGGTAATATGATATGACATTATTTCATGAGTCTGTTTAATAAATTGCTTGTGTATTTATTTATAAAATAAAATTATTCGTAGCATATATTTGATTATTTAATTGAGTTCATACATAATGCAAATTTTACAATTGAATATATAAATGCCAATACCAATTTTCATATATTAAATTATGTGTTCTTAATTTTCTCATTTGTAGTTCCGTAAAATAAACTGAAAACAAAATTTTCATATAGATACACCAAATTGTTTTGCAGAAAAAAACTATATTATTATTGAACAAGGAAAATGATGATTAATTTTCTTTATATAGATGAAATGCATAATAATATTTTCTGCAATAAAGCCGTAAGTAACAACAACAATATTTTCTGCAATAAAGCCGTAGGTAACAACAACAACATTTTCAGCAATAAAGTTATAGGTAACAATAAAGCCATAAGTAACATTTTCTGCACGGTATACTTTTTGTTTAGCTTGCACCATTTAACCATTCATTTTTCATAAATAAAAGCATAAAAGTTCTACTGCGAAACTTAATTTACAAAAAAATATATTAAATATATAAAATAAAATTATAAATATAACAATATTCATTATACCAGTTGTACAAAAACTAAAAAATTGTAATAAAAATATAATGAAACCTTAATCTTAAATACATTATAACAGTTAAAAATAAAAAGGAATCAGAAAAAAAGCAATTATCCGAAAAAAGTTTTTCTTAAACTGTTTAGCTTTTCAGGATAAATTTAATTCACTCATCAAAAACAGGCTCAACATATTTCTTTGTCATTTCACTTAAGGAGCATCCAGTACTGTTTATCCTAACATATCACCGTCTATCAACATCTATTTTAATTAAGTATAATTACTTTAACAATTACAGGATATTATTAAATGAAGAGCTACGTAAAAAAATTCTACTGCGTTTTCCCTTGATTAAAATTAAGGCAGACAAACAAATAAGAAACCTGTAACGTAACCTCATCTGGTAACTAATTTGCCCCCCTCCAAAAAAAAAAAAAGAAAAGAGATAAAAACACAGATAAAAACACAATATAAAAAACAGAGTTTTTAATTAAATTTTAACTTTTCCGTTAATCAACACATTGTTGAATGCGAACTCAACAGATTAGTTAAATGTGTAACAGACAGATCAGATTAAAAAGAAATTTGTCACTAATAGCTTTTAAAGAAGTTTGGTTTTTTTTAAGATTCATCCTTGCGTGAAATCATTTTAATTTTGTAGCCAAAAATAAGAATTACATGACGCAATGAGAGAAAAAAAAATTTTTAAAAGAATAAAAAATTAAAAAAGAATAAAAAAATTAATTCGGAAGGAAATTTTGAGAAAAAGTTGAGTAGTAGCAATTTGTTGCTTAAGGTTTTTACTGATTCAAGAACTGTCTGAATTTTTCTTTACTCCTAGAATTTATAAAGAATTAATTCTAGGTTGTTAATAATAATTGAATTTACACTTTTGAAGATTTTATTTAATTTTTATCTACAATAATCACATTGAAATAGGAAATAATTTTAAGATCTTGATAAATTAAAATTTAAATCCGTTTTGTTTTTGATTAAAACGGGTTTATCATTTCATTATAAATTTGTGAAGAATTCACTCATCTAAAATATTATTTGTTAACCTCTGTTGGATTAAAAATATAAAAAGAATTAAAAACAAATGATTAAAATTTATAATTCTGAAAAAATCAAAAAAAGTTTAAAAAAAAAAAAGGTGCACTTAAAATTGTCTAAAATATAATTTCTAAAAATAGGAAATTTTTATTATTCATATAATCCCTTATTTAATAACATTAACAACATAAAACATCTAAACGTAATATCATTTACAAATTAAGATTTTGTCAGTTAACAATTACTGAAAGATTATAAATTTAAAATTCAAAAAATTCGTCCGCTTTTCTTATTAAATCTATTAAATTATAAAAATCATCTACTTTGAAAAACATTTACTTAAATAAACACCAAAATAGATCATGTGATCAATGATAAGAGTTCGATTCGAATTTGCATTGCAATCATCAATATTTTTATAGATATATTGATAGTAATATATCCCTTATTATCATGTATGAATATGATGTTGTCCAGGTTAGGTGTCCATGATATTATCCGAAAGAGAAGTCCAAGCACATAAAACATTTCGGTTTGGAATGCACTTTAAACTGTAGGTCACGGTCTAACAAGAGCGTTGCGGGGGCATTGTTACTTCGCGTCCGTAGCTTATCTTCAAGCTACACGCACCTCCTGGGTAGACTAAGTGAGTAACGTCGGTACGGCGCTTACCTTAAGGCATAAAAGATAACTGTCTGGTTATTTGCCAGCTGCATTAGAACAAAAAAATTATCTGTTAGAGTAATACTGTTCTGAACACATTAATTCGTGCTTTATTGGATATGAATTTTATTATGTATTAATTAAACTCAAGTAATAAAACAGAGAGTCAGAGTATTGAAGTAAGAGATAAAATTTGATTTCCCAGTACAAAGATTTTTTTTCCAATGCAGCTGGCAAACAGACATGGACGTCTTAGATGCCTTAAGGCAAACGCTGCACAGATGTTACTCACTTTGCATTACCCAGGGGGCACGTGTAACTTGAAGATACGCCACGGACGTGGAGTAACAATGCCCCCTCTACGGTTTAAAATGGATTCCGAACCATTACACACATCCATGGCACCGCCTGGACTCGAACCCGAAGCTTGTGGTACCGAGCGCCAGAGCGCTAGCCACTCGGCCATTCAGGCCCAGTATGAAGATTAAATGACAACAAAATATCCTAACCGTGATCGGTAGCCTATAAATTTATGCACACATTAACGAAGGCAATTTATCTCTTTAATGAAAGTGAAAAGTTCAGAAAATGCTTTCATTTTAAAAGTTCTGGAAAAATGATCACGTCGGAGTAATGCTAGCTAAAAGGAACTCATTTTCGACCGCTAGCAACTGCCGGAAGTCATTGACGTCGTCGATGCTTTACAAATTTAAAACTGCGAAATGAGTTGTGAAATTTGTCTCATGTATGATAAAAGTTTTCTCAAAAAAAAAAGTCGTTTGTAACAGCTAATTTCTCGAAATTAGAATAGTTCAAAATTCTTTTGTCACGTGTTTTAAAAATATTTGGAAATTTAATTGTTTAATAGTATCAATTTGGGAGCCTTACTTTCAAAATTCATTGAAAATTATGTCTGTTGTGTTGTGTTTAATCCTCAGTGTCCTGCATTGCGAAATGGACATCCCATGAGTACTTTACTCAAAGATGGAGGGAAAGGGGCAGCTTCTGTTGCAATGCAGCGCCCGCAGATAAACGTTCCTTTAAATATAGAAAGCATTATATAAACCGATACTTCTAACCTAGATCGAAATGCTTATTTTCTCTTTCAATTGGATAACAGATATACCGATGCCATAAAGCTATATTTAATGCAGTTACAAGTGGAGAATTCCTTGTGAGATGTGCAATCTTAAATAAACGAATCATTTTTCAAATATCCTGCTCACGTAGATTCTGTTTGTTTGCGAATGAGGATAAAAATGGAACAAGCAATTGTCCTGCGGCCTCTTTCAAAGATGAACATTCGAATTGGATATAGGTAAATAACGCCGAAGGATATTTTGCCTTTTAACTGAAGAATAATTATGGATGCCACTCCGAATATGTAAAACTTTAATTATGCAAACAAAGTTTTGTGTTTAAGTGTTCATTTGGCCTAGAAATGCATCGTTTATTGCATTTTTCTATTGAACACTTTCAAATGGAAAGAGTTCATTACGATTCTATGTTTAGAACTTTGCTTTTTGTGTTGTAATTAAAGTTTTTGCTGCATGGAAACAAACCTTCAATGAATAAACTTTTATTCTGAAAAGTTTTAGCGTAGGCAATATTCTTTCGTTTGCAAATGAAACTATGCCAATTAAAACGATGAAATCATGTAGATTTTTCAGCTATGAACAAAAAGGCAGAAAGAAAGATAACACAGTACTATCGAATCATTATGATATATTGATGTAGGAAAATATGTCTATTTAAGATATATATTTCCACCATTATATTGAGATATATTAAAATCAAAATCATAAAAAAATTTCAAAATCTGAAATTTTCTAGTACTTAAATTAGTAATAGTTATTTGTTTAAAAATCACATTTCAATTATAAAATTATAAAATAAATTTTAAAAATTGTAGTAAATTTAAAAATATTTATAAAAACTATCAAAATCAGATAATTAAATATTAAAGTTAAAATTTAATTCTTGAATAATTGAAAATATCCTAAACAAAAATGGAATTAGCTTTTTTTATCAAAAAGTTCCAAAAATCATTAAATCAATATTTTTACATTTCAGACAATTGAATAGTTTCAGATAAACAATTTTTTAAGAAGTTTTAATTCATTCTATTTTTATACTATTTTATAAAATTTTAGTGTGCATGTTGGGCAACTGGATTGTAATTGGGTATAGTTGGGTTTAGATACTTGAGGCACACACAATTACAAACATACAGTATGTAACACATTTATTATAGATTCGCATTTATTATTGCACATTTATTATATAATTGTAGATTCCACTTCTAAGTTGAAAATCCGATGCACAGGTACGCGCAGGGTGGGCGAAAGATACTTCCTCTCTAGGTTACAGACTGTAGGCCTACTGTCCATTTCTTCTGACAGGGCGCTTTGCCAATGCTTAGGTTTGGATTGTCGCTCTATGGTTACTTTGTTCACAATTTAGGTTAATGAGAGCAAGACCCATTGTTTAACGTGAATTCAGAACCACTAACATTCATGCATCTCCAAGATTCGAAGCTTATGCCTATGGTACTAAAGGCCAGAGCGCTAGTCAATTGGGTATAATGTAAGCCCAGTTCACAGAAGAAATCGTGTTTACAAAACAAAAATAATATAAACATTTTATCAATTATCTCAATTTTAACAATTTCTCGCCGAAAACATGATACTCAGATACGCGCTGGATGCGCGAAAGATACTTACTGTCTGAGTGAGAGTCTCTACTACCAAACCATTTCTCTTGAACACCATAGAGGCGCACTTTCCAGTGCGTAGGAGAAAGCATGATTATAAAATAAAATAAAATAAACAGTTTCTCAATTTATGTTCAGTTTTAAGCAATTAATTTCTATGTTATAGAATTTAATCATAAATATTATTAAAAAAAACAAATAATTATTTGATAATTATTAATTAATAATTTTTATGGTGATAAAAATATCGGTTTAAATTTATTTTAAAAATATCGTGTAGTAATTTGCATTTGTAATTATAAAATAACTTTATTTAAATTAAAATATACCTCTGTTAGATATCATCATATCAAAAGAACACTCAAATTTAATATAGTGCAATAAGGAAAATGGCTACGTCGTAAAATCAGCGAAACCTTATATTTACCTTAATGTGAGGACGTAAATGATTGTCTATTATTTACTGTAATAAGACCTTTTATTTTAAATTTCAAATTTATGTGAATCGTCAACATCTTAACTTATAATTATAATATTTCTCATTCTTTTCTAAACTTAAAGCAGAATTAAGCTAGATTTACAAAATTTTATTGCATTTCATCTACCTGGTCCAAATCTCTTTTATTTGATGGTAGTATAATGCATTTTTCCCCGTAGAGTAAGAAATCATTTTATGTAAATTCATACTCACTACAACCCTTAAATGTCGAAGATGCAGAGAATCTGTATTAAAAATGAATATATAATATCACTGAAAAGTAAGCGAGCACTGTTTTTAATTACAGATTTCATCGGAAAGATTTTTATCTCTCTAAAATATACTTTTATTTTATTTTTTTCTTTTGCGGTTCTCAAGACGCTAACCCTAATAAAAATTCCACCATTCCTACATTACTTCATCTATCCAAATGCTGAGTTTTGAAGTATTAAGGGAACAAATATATATTCCTGAGATGTTGTCATTCGCTCTTGTATTTATGTTAAATAATGCAAAGTTAGAAAGTCATATATTTTTTGAAAAATTACATTCCACGCATTTACTCTGGAAATTGTGTCTGTAACGCATTTTGTATTGTTTAGACTTAAATTGATTGGCTATGTTCGCAGATGGCACAGCTATAATTTCACAGCACAAAACCCCAAACTCCGTCGTTGCTCATCTGAGCATTTATATTCCTACCTTGGAAAATTGGTTGATCACCTGGAAAATTAAAGTTAATCCCACGAAAAGTGCTTGCCTTCTGTTTACTAGGAAGCGGAACGTTGGTTCCATTCTAAGTGTAACTCTTTTTGACCAACCAGTCCCCTGGCTCACTGAATACAAATACCTGGGGTTAGTTTTAGACTCTAAATTGACTTTTAATACTCATATTTCCAAAGTAGTTGCGAAAGCAACTGCTGTTAGCGTTAAGCTTAAAAGCCTAATTTCTCGTAAGAGCAGACTTGCAATCAGACACAAGGTTTTGCTCTATAAATCTATCCTTCGACCGATTCTCTTATACGGATGTCCCATCTGGGCATCTACCTCAATCACTAATCTAAAGAAATTGCAAGTCTTTCAAAGTAAATAGATAGCTATGATAGTTAATGCTCCGTGGTTTGTTAGAAGGAAACAACTCCACAGAGACCTTGATCTAGATCCTATTATGGACTATATTTTCAAAATTTCTAAACCTTTCCATTCCAAATGCCCTCAGATCCGCAACGAAGCGATTAGTCAAATATCTGTATACCATCTAGGTGTGGCGAGCTCCAAAAAAAGGCCCAGAGCTATCTACGATACGCACTGGGAGTCTTTCCCGGCATTGAAGAAACAACGGGGAATTTATTCCTCGGCGATGTATTCTACCGCTGTGGCTTGAGTTTTGCTACGTTAATCAATTCAAGCGAATCTGAGCTGCAATTTTTGGCTTTTAAATTTTAATTAATTGCTACTATCTGCACCTTAATCTGAATAATAGCTATCTGCTCTTTAACTTTTTAATTGTTATTAGTTTTAATTTATTCTATAACTTGTTTTTGCTTATGTTAACTTTTAATTATTTTATCTATCTATTTATTTCATTATTATTTTTTTTTGGGGGCATCGTCAACGGACTCTTAATTGTACCTATAGCTTTAGTTTTTTCGGTCTCTTGCTTTAATTGTTCTCAAGCAAGAGATGTTTTTCTTAAATTCTTTATTTTTCTTTTTTATTACAACTCTTCAATTTAAGCAACTTCATTTTGTGCAAATATTTTAACTACTTTAAGATGTGGAGGTTTTCGTGGTTCTTAAAATCCCATAGGAACTCCGTAATAGGTACGCCCGTTGCCCGTTGCCCGACTTAAATTCTTCAGTTCTTATATATCGAATCGTTCAATCGAATATAAAAATGATCGTTATAAAAATGAATCAGATAATTTTGGTGGCTTAATAAAAATTAATTTTTTAATATTTCCGATTAAAAATTGAAAAATTTCCCGAAAGACTTTAAAAGATTACTTTCCTATATGTCGCCAAAGTATGACGCCAAATGATCATCGTCATATATCGTATTACCATCACAAGAAGAGCTATTGGCCGTCATCTTGACGTCATTTAATTTATAGGGAATCGGGCATACAAAAAGAATGTAGTCAAATGCTGAAATATTTATATAAAAAAAATCAGTTTTTAAGCATCTAAATTTAAAAAATAAAAATAATTAAATATTTAAAATTTTCGATTAAAAATTTAAAAACTTCCCAAACGACTTTAAAATATTCTTCCCTTATATGTCGCCAATGTCTGACGCCAAATGATTATCATCACATATCGCATTACCATGACAAGATGAGCTATTGGCAGTCATCATGGCGTCATTAAAATTTTAGGGAATGGGGCATATAAAAAGAATATAAATAGAATGTTATATTAGATGATCCAAGATGTTTACGTATCAGTTCGCAGAATATAATTTAATTATTCTGCGAACTCATAACTGTAAACTCATAAATAAAACAGACAATATCTGTCATATATTCGCATGAATATTATTTTATTTGTTGAAGCATTACATTTGAAACAAAATTAATTTTTTCTTATACTTTCGGCAGTTATTTTTTGAATATATGGATACACACATAATGTATTTTTTAATACATTGTTTTTCGCTACTTTCGTCATTATAAAATCGAATCCTAATTATTATATGTTGTTAGCTTTCGCAATGGTTATGAGTCTTGAATTGGAAATTGCAAAGTAACATTAAAATGCAGGGTTAAAATAATGCTAATTAAAAAGTAAGTAATTTATTATCTTTTATGGTATTTAAATTAAAACTAAAATATATCACATTAAATTGTTAAAAAAGGGAATAAAATGGATAAATAATCTGACGTTAATGAATGTTAATGTGATTCAATGCATGAGAAATTTTTTTCTCTGTTCTATACTTGAATTTTTTTGGAGTCATTTATTTCCTTTATTCCTGGCCCGATAATTGTTTTCTTTAGAGGAATAAAAATAAAAACAAGAAATTTTTAATAATTCGGTGTTACATAGATTAATTATCTAATACATTAAAGACACTGAAGTAATTTAAATGATACACCAAAATTGATTTTTACAACATTGAAAAAATATTTTGGAAAATTAATTTTCTTACGTCTTAAAGGAAAAGCATTGGGAGTTTTCGATACATTTTTTATTATACAAAACAACGCATTTTTAAGAAATCACGTGTTTTCAAAGTAATTTTTTTTCTTTCCATTATTTCTCTCCTATTTTATTATTATTGATATTTTTTGAGGAGAAAAATATATTTAACCTTTTTCTATTCAACATGAAAACAAATTCATAAAAAAACAATTATTAATTAAGTAATTAATTTTTTTTTGAAGCAGATTTGTTATTTAAGCTGTTATATTTTTAAGTTTGAAATTTAAAGTTTAAAAGTTAAATTTAAAATTAAAAGTTAAAAGTTAAATTTAAAAGTTAAATTTAAAGTTAAAGTTTAAGTTTGAAATTTAATTATTTATTTTTAAGTTTTTGTTTTTAATGACAATCCTTCTTATGAATAAAAATATTTTATTAATTAAAGAGGAGATTTATGTAGAAGACTTATTTTTTTTAAATTTTATAATTAAAATATAAAATTTTATGGTTTAATTTCTATATATATATATATATATATATATAAAATGTTGCTATTAAATTAAATACTATTATAAAATCCTGCAATTTAATTCTATTTAATTTTTGTTAAGGCTTTATAGAACTTAAAAAAATGACTTGTTTACAAAAATTGTGTGAGGAAAATTAATTTTTTCTGGATTACAAAGGAGTAATTTGATTTCAAAAACAACTTTTAAATTATTAATATGCTTATTACAATAAACGCTTTTAAAAATTTATTATGTCTTTAATAAGCAAATGTAACTTTTATCAAACATTACAATATTTCAATAAATAATACAATTTTCCACAGGATGCAGTTTGTTAAGACTTTATTTTTCAACAATTCAACAGGTTTCTATTTATTTTTAAAAAAATCTAAAAGATTAGCATTGATTTTTAAAATCTGGGGGTCCCTATTTTTCTGTATTAAAATTTTTGCTTACGTTTAGAGTTCCAAATATTTTATATATAGATTTTTAGTGTCAAAATTTTCAATTGTAGATGTTATAGTGTCAAAATTTTAGAGTTTAGCTGTTATAGTATCAATATTTTAAAATGGAGATGTTGTAGTTTGCTATTTTAAGATGTATATTTACTTAAAATATTAGATTGGTTATTAAGTTATGTCTTTTTTTTTTTTTTTTTTTTTTTTTTTTTTTTTTTGCCTTCCAATTGAAATGTTCATTACCGTGTTGTTCTTCGTGTGATTTATACAATTTTGGTATTAATCGAAAGCGAATATTTCCATGTTTTCATTTTGAAATTACAAGTGCTTTTTAATCATACAATTAAATGGAAAAAATAGGGGTATATTATGTATCAAGGAAAACTTCATTTTAGACACTCTATGCTTTATGAGTTCCAATATGATCATAATGCAACGGAAGGTCATAGAAATTTGTTTGGTCTGTCTAACACTGTCTAAAATTAAAGTGCTCACGATCCAAATATTATTTGAAAAATTCAGGTTAGGTAACAGAAAGATTCAAGCTGAACCTCGTATTGGAAGACCATAGGAGCTTGATGATCGTGTTCTGGGGGTTTAGTGGGTAATGAACCGTATTGATGATGAGGAAGACAGAGGATATGTTAAGCTGCGTAACAACTGAAACAATTAAACAAATGATTAAAAATGTTTTTGTTTGCAAGAAGAGCATGGGAAAAGAAGAAATAGAGAGAATACATATTAATCAGTAATTTATAATAGAAAAGCAAGAAATGCTTGTTACGAGAAATTGTAGAAATACAAGGTTAATAGGAGTTAGTCCATTAACTGGTAATCTGTTAATAGTAAATTGGGAAATCAGGAAGGACAAAAGTGTTATCAAATAAATATCGCCAGATTTCTAATTTCTTGCTTTTATTCCAAATTATAAAAATTAATATGCTACTAACTTATTTTAGGTCTAGTGCGGGTTTTCAAAAGATCGTTGTTGTTTTTTAATGAGTGAACTTTATATTTTGAATAAAATGAGAGCAATTTTAATTTCACTTGAATATTTGACTTTCTTTATTAAACGACACCTAATTAAGCTCGATATTTTAAAAATTGAACAGACACAAATGCCAAACACTATCTTACTCAAACTTGCACTAAAACCTTATATACATAAGGGTGAATTATTTTTTTTTAAAGTAGTTATTCTACATTATCTTCCACTTACATTAAAATATAATTAAGTATTTTAAAATAATTGAAGTCAAATTAACTAGTTAATTAACCGCGTGAAATAAAAAAATACTAACTACTACGTAATTAATATTTATTCCCACCTCCTGCTTTATTTGCCGAAATCCTGCTTTACCAAGCAATTATCTCCAAGCTAATTAATACTCGTGTAACGTTGCCATAACTGAAACAAGAGCAGTTCTTCTAAGCACTCAATACTCCATTTAGGCAAATAACACCACGAGAGATTCACGTTCGCGTTTCTTTCACCAGAGATGCTTTTCTCCGGTTGATCCAAATAATCCGCTTCTTGCTATTTGTTTGAAGAGGATCCAAGAAAGTTCAACATTCCAAATGAGGTGATTCAATTAGCCGTTTTGGGATCACAGCATCAGTGGATCGCTCAAAAAAGAGAGAGCTCTGAGAGGAGAAACAATTGAGCCAAATGCTTCTTCCCCGGCATCTCGCGGCGAGGGAAAAAGTTTACAGGAGACCGAAATATCGCCCGTGTGTTGTTTATATTTAAGCAGATTTGCTCATGAGGCAGGATTAAAACTTACGAAACGAGTATTTCGACTTGAAGAATGAAATGCTGTTATAGCAATTTCTTTTTTTCGGATAATAGGAAGTAAACGATATGCTAATTTATGCAGTTTGTATTGATGCGTGATATATATTTATTCAGGTTTAAATCATATTTGTTGTTTATTTCTAACCTTGCATCTAAACTACTACAGGAATCACAAAACAACTATTCTTCTAGTCAGCATACATTAGAAAATATTTAATAAATAATTTCATAATGTTTAAGTTATTAAATTTTTTATTTAAAATAGAACTGTATTATGTTCCATCTTTTATAATAATTTGACAGTTGTTTAAAACTTTTCTGCTGCATAACTTTATATAATCGTATAATGAAACAATATGAGAGAAAACGTATGTTGGACGTTGCTTTGATCAAAAAAGTATATTAGATACCCAATTATTTGTGCTCCCCTTTAACCGAATTAATGAACGAAAAATATTTTATGACCCTTTTTTGTATTCAAAAAAGACCAAAAAATTGTTTACGACATTTCTTTCATATTCCATGAGAGTATTCCGCATATTCCACCATAAACAGGTGGCAAATACTTATGAAAGTATTCCTAAAAAGCATTAATCTATCGTATTTTTTGCACTAGCAAAGTAGACGGTGTAATTTTACGTACCTTGCTTAACACTAAATTTACTGTAAACTTTGTATGTAGAATTGATAACGAATGATTGCTCAGTACTGGAAAAAATATATAGATTAAAATAAATCAATAACTCAATTTTATTATGCATCTAACAAAACATACTTCTCATTAAAATTCATATCTATAAACGTAGTGTTTTAGATGACAAATAATTGGTTTTGTCTTATGAAATAGACTACTCAAATTTTTAGAACAGCTTACAGAAAAATAGTGATAACACAACGAAATTTAACATATTCATAAATGTTATAAGCGTATTTATAAAATCACAAACGTAACTATAAACGTATTCATAAAAGTATTTATTTATTCTTTCATAAAACAATAAATAAATAAATAATTTATGATTTCGTTTTATGAAAATAATAGACGTATTCGGGCATGCTCACCAAAGAAATATTCGAATAAGACTGTCCAATTATTTAAAAAGAGAAGTATCCATGTGTAGTAGTAAAATGCAAACTGAAATGAATTCGTGAAATAATTTAAGAACTAGTTCAGAACTATTATTAACATATAACAATAAATTCTATTATTAGAATGAACAGTATTGTCTTTTACATTTCGAAATAAGATACCATCAAACATTACGTAAACACATTTAGTAAAAATGATTAAATAAGATTTTATTTTTATTTTTTATCATTATTTTTCTTCCTTTGATAATAACGAGGACTTTCCTTCTGCGTTGATAATGAGTTCTTTTAAGAGCTTTTCACTCCACCACGAGCACCCCTAGTTAAAATTGCTCTGAGTCTTTTTGGCAACACTTCCTTTATCTCGAAAACATGTCCTTCTGCATATCATTCTTTCAGCTAAAAGGGGAACAGTAATTTCTTCTTTTTTTTCTTTCTTCGCTTATGGAACATTTCGGTCTCTGGAAACTACTAATAAGCTGCAACAAAGGCCCTCCAGTTCACACATTGATTCATTGTTCGCGGAAAAATGAAAGAAAAAGACAACACGGAACAAATCAACATGGAACGAGCTTTCGTTACCTGTTACAATTCGCTCCGCTCATTAAAAGCGTCCTATTATAATTAAGAGTTACCTACAAACCCTCAAGGAACATTCTTTCACGCGTGCCACGTTGCCACTTCGGAAAAAGAAACTTTGACTCGAAAGTTTTTACCGTAAATAAGTGTTGCCAGGTTACACTAAAGAATTTTCTTTCATAATTGAGATAAATATTGCCTTGGTTGAGATGTTTTTTTTCTTTTGTTCTTTACTTAAGAAATTTTTTGATTTCTAATCAAGATAGTATTTGATGAAATGGAATTTTTAAAAGTTAAATGAAGTCGTTTGCTGTGTTTGTTCTCCATTTTGTCAACATTAGAATATGAAGTATATTAAACAATACTGTCTATTTAAATGTTTATTTTTATATGTAATTTTAACTTAAATTCTGAGATTAAACTGAAAATGCTCAAGTATTATATTTTAAAAATAAGTTGCAGCAATTAAGACGTTTTCGAATATTTAATTCGAATAATCGCTTCTTTTAATACTTCCTGACTCACTTGTTATACATTTATACAGTAGTTCTAATTTATTTAATGAGTAGATTATACAATTTTACTCGTGACAATAACTTACTCGTAAAAATGTTTTCTGACAGAAATCATTATTTCGATAGGCCTAAGCTCAGTAATATTTTGATAGATGGCTAAAGTATTGGATATTATAAGTAAGCTTGATTCGAAGACAGACAAGTTATGCTGAAGTAAAAGCTTCTGTACCTATGTCAGAATGGCAGCAATAAATCCCGTTTCCTTTCAAATGCTACCTTTCTACCTGAGGCATATTCATTCTTAACTATGCTGGCGAAATATGGTTACAATGTTGTAGATTCCCTTGAAAATGCTGAATGTGCTGTATATATATATATATATATATATATATACATATATGCCGTTGGTAAATGACATCAGTTCGAAATAGCTGCTGGGACTAATCATTCCCCAGTGTCCAGCAGCTTGAGACATGAGTAGTCTTCTCACGGATGGAGGAAAAGAGAGCAGCTTCTGTTGTGATGGAGCACCCATATATAGAAGTCTGAAAAGGCTCCGAATCGCTGAAGAAGGACGGTAGTGTCATCCTAGAGGTCTTTTAGGGGAAATTACAACGCATTTGCTTATCGTACGGGAGAAAACGCCGTAAAATTCCCACCAAGTAATCTAATAGGTACTCAGGTAGTCTGACTAACGAGGCAAGAAGCTGAACATCACAAACATTATCGAGACTAATCGTTTTTTAAAGAATGTCTACAACAATGCAGCCAGCTGATTTTTCCCAGGCCTAATGCTCACTCAAACCTGTAACTCAAGTATCTCATCCCAACCACTCCCAGTTACTATCTGGTTGGCCAATCTGAGCGCTACACTATGTTGATAATCTGTCAAACCAAAAATCTATTATCCTTACCAAGGATAATTAAAATTCCGAGTTAGAAAAAGAATAAAAACTTCTTTTTACAAATAACAGTACAGATAAAATGATAAAGTTATATGTTTATCAAAAGAAAAAAAAAGGTAAATGAATTAAAAATCAACTTATGAAAAAATGTTTTTAATTAAATATAAACTTTCCTTAATCAGCAAATTAATGAATAACAAACACGATAAACTAGTAAAAAAGTTGTTAAAAGAGAGACTCGCTTTCATATGGTAGATAATTTTTTTTACCTTCCAAGAAATTTGCAAGCAACACTTCTGCGATAAATAAAAAAATGAAGGTTTACTTCACATTTTGTTTTTATTTGCGTTAGAACATTCTATTTTCAAAACAAAAATATTTTTAACACTCAACGAGATTAAAAAATTCTTCCTGGCTGTTTCTGATGTAAATCAATGTCAAATCTCCTCGAAATATCCGAAAGAAACTCATTTCTTCTGCTCTCTTGGAAAATTAGAAATTTGAAAAATTTATTTGCAAAAGACTTTCTTTAAAAAAAATGGAAGCAAATGCCGTATTCCTTGTATAATAAGTTAAGTACTTTTACTGCTGAAAATATTTTTAATTTTTATAGGGCTTTGAAAGTTGTTTTCGAATGTCGGGCATTTTGAAATAAGGTTATTTGCCACTAGAAAGGCAGATTTAACACATTAAACAGGGTACACCATGAGAGGAACTGCTGTGTGTCATCAAAATGTGGAATCCATCTCTCCTCAAAGAGTTTTCTGGGGTAGAATAAAGGAGATGCATCTGAAGATTCGCCCTCTCGCGAAGAAAATACCACAATTAATAAATTAGTAGAATTTGGATCATCTATCCACGATTAATAATCAATTCAATAATAAATTTATTGAATATTAATTATCAGTTCAATAATCAATTTATTGACGATTAATAGTCAATTCAATAATCAATTTAATAGCGGTGATTAATAATCGATTCAATGCTACAAAGCGTTTAAGACCATTCGAGGTCCAGCGATGGACTATTATATTTTAAATGTTTTATTAAAATATTTTTGTTTTCCATTTCTAGCACGCAGACTCAACGTTACCTAGGATGCATCACGTGGAGTCTGATACATTAAATTTAATTGTTTCTGCAGTAATTGGGAGCACACTCTACAGCGACACCATCTGGAAACTTCTTCTCCAAAATAAAGGTAAAACATTCTAACCAGTTAAACGTGTAAAACATTTTACTAATTTATTTGTACACCTTTAAAGAGATGAGGGAACCCATTGTATAAAACAGAAAATAAAAGCCTCTTAATTTAAAGCGGTTTATAATTCATCAAACTCATCGGCAATCAGAAACTTAGCCGGAAAATGAAGAAATTTCTAAAACCAGGAAAATCGGGGATCAAGCGTGTCAGTTTGAGCTCATTTCTGAAAAATTATAACTTGGACGCGATGCTAGTGCGAAGGAACTCATTGTCGCCTGTAAGCAACAGCCAGAAGTAATTTTTGTCATCGGTATTTTAGAAGTTTTAGATTACAAGAGGAATTAAAAATTGTCAAATATAATTAGAATACTGTCTTAATTATTTGTCAAGTCAGTATACTTCCCGTCTTGGTAAATTAATCGTTACAATTTAGTTTATGTAACAATCTATTGCATTTTAAACTAGAGATAATTTACCGTCATTTTATTTGCTGTTTATTCTGTATATTATGTATTTCTTTTGGGTATGATAAAATACTACCAGAAAAGTCATACAAATGTGGGGAGTTTTACTTTTTAGTTTTAATTGGAAGATAAGGGCGGATGAAGCCCTTAATTCTTGTCGAAGCTTACAGGAAATGTGCACCAGCTGAAAGAACTCGTCAAAAAGAGTTTGAATTTTTCAGAGATTGTGATAAGAAATAACAAGAATGATTTGTCAGCGCAAAAAATCATGCACAACTAAAACTGGATGAAACCTGATGAACGTTATCAATGCATTAATACATTTTAACCAAGCATTAAAAAAAGTCAAGAATACAAAAGAAACACGCGGCAAAGTCATGTTTCAGCATGACGATGCAGAGCTGCATTTTAAGAAGCAAGTAAAAAATTAATTGGAAATTCTTCGATGAGAATTTCTTATCTGAATTACCAATCCATTCGTTTGAAAAAGTCAAAAATTAACTTGATTCGTGAATCTCAAAATCGTGATTCATTCTTCAAAAACTGAATCATTCTTTGACGAAGAACTATTTCGCCTTAGGCAATAGACTATATTTTAAATGTATTATTTAATTTTTAAATAAAAGAAATGCATTTTTGGAAGAAAACTCCCCTCACGAATTTAATTGACTACACAATATAATAAAAAGGAATAATATTTAAAGTAATATATAGAGAATATTTTGAAGATTAATCTAAAATATCTGTCTTCTCGAAATATTTATTGCCTCAATTTTAAAATAATTGAGAAGTGGCTCAAAAAATATATAAAGCATTCCTTTTAGTAAAGAAGCATTAGATAACGATGGTAAAACGTAGCGTTCAATAGACAATAGGAAATAGACAAAAGTTTAAAAGTATTATCTAATTTTTTAATAAAAGAACTTCCTTGTTGGAAGAAAAAAACCCATCCGAATTGAATATATTATCTAATTTAATAAAAAGAGTGGTATTTAAAATGATAGATTATTCTTCAAATATTCTCTACATAAAATATCTCCCAAGTGTTATCAAAATATTCATTACTTAATTTTAAATTCCTTTAGGTACGAAAAGCATTAGATAAGCCGATAATTTTACCCTAGATTGAAATGTTTATTTTCTCTTTAAATTTGATAACAAAGCTATATTTAATACTGTTACAAGTGGAGAATTCCTTACGAGATGTGCGATCTTAAATAAACGAATCCTTTTTCAAATATCCTATTCGCGTAGATTCTATTTGTTTACGAATGAGGATAAAAATGTAGCAAGCAATTGTCCTGCAGTCTCTTTTAAAGATGAACATTCGAATTAAATATAGGTAAATAACCCTGAAGGATATTTTGCCTTTTAACGGAGGAATAATTATGGATGGCACTCCGAATATGTAAAACTTTAATTATGCAAACATCGTTCCGTGTTTAAGTGTTCATTCTCGTAGAAATGCATCTTCTATTGCATTTTTCTATGGAAGACTTTCAAATGGAAAGAGTTAATTACGATTCTATGTTTAGAAACATTGCTTTTTTGTGTTGTAATTAAAGTAATCGTTGTTTCCTTGAAACAAATCTCCAATGAATAAGCTTTTATTCCAAAAAGTTTTAAGCTTAGGCGAAATTCTTTCCTTTGCAAATGAAACTATGCCAATTAAAACAATGAATTCATGCAAATTTGCCAACTAGGAATAAAAAGGCAGAAAGAAAGATGCAATGCAATACTATCGGAATCATTGTAATATTTTGATGCAGGAAAATATACCTATTTAAGATATATATATTTTCTACATTATATTTAGATATATTAAAATTAAATTCATAAATGAAATATCAAAATTTGAAATTTGGTAGTACTTAAACTATTAATAGTCATTTGTTTAAAAATCGCATTTCAATTCAAAAATTATAAAATAAATTTTAAATAATGATGATAAATTTAAAAGTATTTATAAATACTATCAAAAGCAAATAAGTAAATATTAAAATTAAAATTTATTTCTCTGAATGAATAAAAAAAAACTTTTTTTTTTCTTTGAATAACCTAAAAAAATTTAATTAGCTTTTATTATAAAAAGTTCCACAAAATTATTAGATTAATGTGGTTAAATTCCAGAGATTGGAAAAGTTTCAGACAATCATTTTTTTTATGAAATTTAAAATCATTCTATTTTTATACTATCGTAAAATTGTAATGTGCATATTGGGCAACTGGTTGTGGTTGGGTTGAGATACTAGAGGCACATACAATTACAAACGTAAAATATATAACGTATTTAAACACATAAAATTATATTGGGGAATTATTCCATTTTTAAGGCGAAAGCCCAATACTTAGGTAAGCGCAGGGTGCGCCAAAGGGGCTGCTCTTGCCAATTGCGTAGGGGGCAACATTGTTACAAAATAAAATAAAATAACAATTTCACAATTTATATTTAGTTTAAGTAATTAATTTCTATTTTATAGAATTTAATCATAAATAATTTAAGGAAGATAAAAAAATTGCTAAATAATAATTTTTTATACAGATAAAAATATCAATTAAATTTAATATTCTTATATAGTAGGTATACTCTCTCTTAAAATTAAGCGCCCTTATAGCAAATTAGCCAACGTTCTGGCCTTTAGTACTAGATAATTTAGGCTCGAATCCTGACTGTGGCATGGATGTTTGTTAGTGGTTCGGAATCAACATTAAAATTTAGGTTCCGGTCTAATTAGCCCAAAGTGTTAACAAAATGACTATTGACCAATAAACCAAAATAAAAATTAAAATTATGATATTTTAATTATACAATCTCTTCCATTCATTTTTACTAACTGAAAATTCGAAATAACAAACCAAAATTATCTACTAATATTTCTTAAAGAAATAACTTTATTTAAACTAAAATATACCTTTGTCAGATATCATCATATCTAAAGCATACTCAAAATTTAATGTAGTGAAATAACGATAATTGTTGCGTCGCAAATTCAGTGAAACCTTATATTTACGTTCATATGAAGGCGTAAATTATTGTCTATTATTCACTGTAATGAGTGCTTTTATTTTAAATTTCAAATGTATATGAATCGTCTACATCTTAACTTAGTATTATAATATTTCTCCTTCTTTTCTGAAATTAAAGCAGAATTAAGTTGGATTTCCAGAATTTTATAGCATTTTCTCTACCTGGGTCCAATTTCTTTTATTTGATGGTAGTATAATGCATTTGTTTCCTTGTAGAGTAAGAAATCATTTTATGTAAATCCGCACTCACTACAACCCTTTAATGTCGAAGATGCAGAGAAGCTGTATTAAAAATGAATATCTAATATCACTGAGAAGTCAGCGAGCACTGTTTTGAATTACAGATTTCGTCGGAAGATTTTTATCTAAAATATACTTTTATTTAATTTTTTCCTTTACGGTTTTCAAGACGCTGATGCTAATAAAAATTCCCCCTTCCTCTATTACTTCATCTGTCCCAATGCAATTCTGCTGAGTTTTGAAGTATTAAGGGAAAAGAAATATAGTGCTGAGATGTTGTCATTCGTTCTCGGATTTATGTTAAATAATGCAAAGTTAGACAGACATATAGTTTCTTAAAAATTAGATTATAGGCATTTATGTTGGAAATTGTATCTGTAACGTATTTTCTATTCTATAGACTTAAATTTCTCAGATCTTATTCAGTGGAATATAATTTTAAGACATATTTTATGATGAATCAGATAATTTTTTTGACTTAATAAAAATTAATTTTTTAATATTTCCGATTTAAAATTTTAAAATTTCCTGAACGATTTTACAAGAATAAAAATTGATAAATACTAATAATCTGACGTTATTAAATGTTAATGTGACTCAATGCATGGATATTTTTTTCCTCGGTTCTATTCTTGAATTTTTTGGATTCTTTTAATTTCCTTTATTCCTTATCGGATAATTGTTTTCTTTAGTGGGATAAAAATAAAAACAAGAAATATTTTAATAATTCGGCATTACATAGATTAATTATCTAATGCAAAGACTCCGAAGTAATTTAAATGATACACCGAAATTGATTATTAGAACATTGAAAAAATATTTTGGAAAATTAATTTTCTTACGTCTTATAAAAACCATTGTCAGTTCAATACATTTTTTATTATGCAAAACAATGCATTTTTAAGAATGTGCGTGCTTTCACAGTAATTTTCTTTTCTTTCCAAGTTATTCTATTATTTCTCCTGTTATATTATTACTGATATTTTCTGTGGAAAAAAATAATGTGCTCTATTCAACGCGAAAACAAACTCATTAAAAAACAATTATTAATTAAGTAATTAATTTTGCAACTTACGCTGTTATATTTTTAAGTTTGAAAATAAAAAAATGACAACGTTTTTTATCAATAAAAATATTTTTTTAATTAAGGAGTAAAGTTATGTAGAAAGATTTATTTTTTTTTAAATATTATAATTAAAATCTAAAATTTTATAGATTAATATTAATATATAAAAATGTTGCTATTAAATTAAATACTATTATAAAATCCTACAATTTTAATCTATTTAACTTTTGTTAACTCTTAATAGACTTAAAAATTGGCTTTGTTTACAAAATTGTGTGAGGAAAATCAATTTTTTCTGTTTATAAAGGAGTAATTTGATTTCAACTTCTTTTAAATTATAAACATACTTACTTCAATAAATGCTTTTAAAAATTTATTACAGTATAACAAAGCATTGGCAACTTAGATAAAAGCTGTGAAACCTTAATTTTCCTCAAACAATACCATATTTCATTAAATAATAAAATTTCCGATATGTTGCTAATTTTTCCCAAAAGTAAAAACCATTGTGAAATTTTTTTCTGCTGAAACAAAGCGTAACTTAAGAAACTTCTTGATCATGGAATATTTTCTTGTAGTTAATTAATGGAAACAAACTTCTGTACTGCCCACATTGAAACGTGTACTCCATTGTCACTGAACTGCAGTTTAAAGAACACTTGTCCATTAATTGTTTACTCTTTTCTTTTGATAACAATCATAAAATCGACAATCATAAAACTGAGAAGCGATGGTTGATCGCAACGGTTTTGATTAAGCAGCGTTGAAAAAGGAAACAAATCTTTTAACTATTGACTGCATGGCACAACAAAATCAATCCATTAATGTTTTAAGTTGTTTGTAAAATTGCCGGAAATAGACTTCTAAAACAATTTACAAACTTTCATTTTTAAAGCGATTTTAAATAAAGAAATTATATCTTCAAATTTTCATGTGGACAAATATTTTTGCAATTAAAAATTTCGTTCGAGTTAAATTTTGTTTAATTTTTAAATAGTTACTTTAAAATTCCAAGTTATTAAAAAGAAAGGTAATTAAAAAGAAATTATCAAAATGGTTTCTGTTGGTATGCAGAGCATGGTAAGTAAAGAAATGGAGAGAAAACACATTCCTAAATATTTATAATAGAAGAAGCACGGAATAATAGAAACTGTTGTTGCGAGTAATCGTGGAAAGGTTAATAGGAATAAGTCCATTAACTGAATCTGTTAATAGTAAGTTGGGAATTCAAGAAAGAAAAAAGTGTTGTAAAATATATATATATATCGTCAAATTTTCTATTTCTTCGCTTTTACAAAATTATTATTAGCGTATTAGTTTAATATAATTAACATTTTATTAAACTAATATGCTACTAACTTATTTTAAGTTCTAATACGGCATTATCAAAGGGTCGTTGTTTTTTTAAATGAGTGAACTTTAGATGATCAATTCTCTTTATATTTTAAGATAAAATGGGGACATTTTTAATTTCACTTAAATATTTGACTTCCTCTACCAAACAACACCTAATTAATCTCGATATTTTAAAAATTGAGAAAACACAAATGTCATTCAATGTCAACCTTATATACTTAAGGAGGAATTATTTTCAAAGAAATTAATTATTCAGCATTTCTTCCACTTACATTAAAATATAATTAAGTATTTCTAAATAACTGGAGCTTAATTAATTAATTAACTACGAGAAATAGAAAATTACAAAACGCTACGTAATTTGTATTTATTTCAAACAAACTACCTCGTGCTTTATTTGCCAAAAATCATGCGTTACCAAGCAATTATCTGAAAGCTAATTAATACTCGAGTAAAGTTTCCATAACTGAAACAAGAGTAGTTCTTCTAAACACTAAATACATCATTTAGGCAAATAATACCATGAGAGATTCACGTTCGAGTTTCTTTCGCCAGAGATGCTTTTCTCCGTTGATCCAAATAATTAAGATGATGGCTCGCCGCTTCTTGCTGTTCATTCGAGGAAAATCCAGGAAAGTTCCGCAGCCCAACTGAGGTGATTCAATGAGCCGTTTTGGGCTCACAGCGTCAGTGGATCACTGAAAAAAGAGAGCGCTCTGAGGAACAAATAAGCCGAATACTTCTTCCCCAGCAACTCGCGGCGAGAGAAAAGGTTTATAGGAGTCCAAAACATGGCGCGTGTGTTGTTTATCTTTAAGTATATTTGCTTATAATGCATGATTAAAATTTATGAAACGGGTGTTTCGTCTTGGGGAATGAAATGCTGTTATAGCATTCTTTTTCAGATAATGGGATGTAAAAGAGATGCAAATTTATGCCGGTTGTATTGAGGCATAATGTATATTTGTTCATGCTTAAATGATTTGATTTGAATGATCATGATTTGTTCATATTGTTGCAACACCGAGAATCTATGATCAATCTCCTTTTAAAAATTATAATTTTACATTTCAGTGTATTAAATAATTTAAATACCTAGGAACATTCATTAAAAATGATAATGACATAAAACTTGAATTAAATGATGGGATATAGAGGGCAAATAAATGCTTTTATGGGTTAAAAAACCAATTCAAATCAAAACTTATTAATGTTAAAAAAATTAACTTGTTCAAGACCTTAATCAGACTAATCGTTTTATACGGCAGCGACTGCTGGCCTTTAAATAAATATGAAAACGGTAGGCTGTTAATTTTGGAAAGAAAAGAACTTCTAAAAACGTTTGGTGTTGTTAGGCAAAACTATGTCACAGAAAACAATATAACCATGAAATAGGCAACAAATTAGAAGGACCTGAGGTTGTAAAAGAAGTACACGTGAAAAAGAAGAAGGCTTCCACCAGATGGGTTGATTCAATCGAAAGAGGTCTAAAGGGTTTGGGAATCAACACATGGCGATCCTTTGCCCCATGTAAAATCAGATGGAGGAAGCTCACTGAGGCTACCTTGGCCTGTAACTGGCTGTAGTACTGACGAAGAAGAAAAAGATATATCCTCTTTCAAACGAATCTAATTAATCTCGATATTTTAAAAATTGAGTAAACACAAATGCCGAACAATATCTTATTCGAACTTGCACAACAAAATCAAAATATAATACGTTAAAATAAATACACTAAATGTGTAAGGATGAATTATTAAAAAAAATCAGTTATTCAACATTTCTTCCACTTCTATATATTATATTCAAATATAATTAAGTATTTCAAAATAATTGGAGTTTAATTAATAACTAACAGAGCGAAAAAAATAAATACAAAACGCTACGTAATTTGTATTTATTTCAAACAGCCTATCTCATGCCTTATTTGCCAAAATCATGCGTTACGAAGCAATTATTTCGAAGCTAATACTCGCGTAACGTTGCCATAAAATTCATAACTGAAACAAGAGCAGTTCTTCTAAACACTAAATACTTCTTTTAGGCAAATAATATCACGAGAGATTCACGTTCGAGTTTCTTTCACCGGAGACGCTTTTCTCCGGTTGATCCAAACAATTAAGATGATTACCCGCTGCTTCTTGCTGTTCATTTGTGGAGGATCCAAGGAAGTTCCGCAGCCCAAATAACGTGATTCAATTAAACGTTTTGGGCTCACAGCATCAGTGGTTCACTCAAAAAGAAAGCTTTGAGAGACGAAACAATTAAGCCAAATACTTCGTCCCCGGCAACTCACGGCGAGGGAAGAAGTTTATATATGAGACCGAAATGTTGTTTATCTTTAAGCAGATTTGCTTATGAGGCACGATTAAAACTTACGAAACGGTGTTTCGTCTTGAAGAATGAAATACTGTTGTAGCAATTTGTTTTTTCGGATAATGGGATGTAATTGATATGCACATTTATGCAGTTTGTATTTATGCGTGATTTATATGTGTTCATGATTAAAACATGTATGCTGTTTTCTGAATATCAGTGGACCTCGTGTTTTCAAAAACAACATGCAATGAATGTGTGATGAAGGAAGGACTTTGCGAGGATTATTAAGGTTAACTTCTTAGTGTAAAGAAAGTGTGCGATTTAATGTACGGAAGCCTTTTATTATCATCCTCACTGCTAAAAATATTTATCTGTAAGTATTTTATTTTAAAAACAATTTTAAATAAAATTCAGACCCTAAATTTTTGATAAAACTATTATATTTTCCTGTCTCAGTGATTAGTCTAACACAAAAGTATTCTAGAAATAATTCCAATATTTTCGAATGTTAACAACACTTTCGGAATACTTTAGATGCTACCTCCATAAATAGATGAAAAATACTTCTGAAAGTATTCCCGGAAAGTATTCCGGTATCCCCCTAGTAAATTTGTGAAGTATTTTTACGTACCCAAGGTAACGCTGAATTTACTATACTGTAAACTTTGCTGGTACAGTCGATAGCTAATGATGGAAGGTCAATTGCTAAAAACTGGAAAAAAATAAAGATTAAATTTAAACAATAACTTAATTTTATTAAGCGTTTATTAAAAAAAATTAAAATTCCTATATAAAAATGTATTGTTTTAGTTGACACAATTATTATTATTATTATTATTATTATTATTATTTTTTTTTTTTTTTTTTTTTTTTTTTGCCTTTTGAAATAAAATACTAAAACTTTTAGAACTGTTAACAAAAAAATAGTGATAAAGTAACGAAAATCTGAACGTATTATTGTTTCGTTTAGCAAAGAAATATTTGAATAAGGCTATTTATTTATTTAAAATGAGAAGTATTCATGTGTATTAAAATACAAACTGAAATGAATTCGTTAAAGAATTTGAGAACTAGATCAGAACTATTATTAACTTATAATACTAAATTCAATTGCTATTATGAACAGTATTTACATTTCGAAATAATTTACCCTCCTATATAATCTAAACACATTTAGTAAAAATGATTAAATGAGATATCCATTTTATTTTTTACTATATTTCTCCTTCCTTTGATAATAGCGAAGACTTTCTTTCGGGGTTGATAATGAGCTCTGTTAAGGGTTTTTCACTCCACCACTAGCACCCCTAGTTAAAATTGCTGTTAGTCTTTTTGGCAACAACTTCCTTTATCTCAAACAACATTCTTCCCGCTAAAAGGGGAACAGAAATTTCTTCTTTTTTTTTCTTTATTCGCTTATGGAACATGTCGGTCTCATGCAACTCCTAATAAGCTGCAACAAAGGCCCAGTTTACACATTGATTCATTGTTCGCGGAAAAATGAAAGAAAAAGACTCGCAGACAACACGGAACGAGCTTTCGTTACCTGTTACAATTCTATCCACTCATTAAAAGCATGCTCTTATAATTAACATTTATCTGCAGAGCCTCAAGGAACATTCTTTCAAGCTTGCCACGTTGCCACTGCGCAAAAAGAAACTTTGACTGGAAAATTTTTACTGTAAATTAGTGTTGCCAGGTTTTACTAAAGAGTTTTCTTTGATAATTAAGATAAATATTGTTTCGTTGAGATGTTTTTTATTCTTTGTCTTTTGTTCTTTACGTAAGAAAGTGCTTGGATTGCGAATCAAGATGATATTTGATGAAATGGGACTTCTAAAAGTTGAATGAAGTCATTTGGTGAGTTTGTTCTCCATTTTGTCAACATTACAATATGAAATATATTAAACAATACTGTCTGTTTGTTTGTTTTTCAATTCCTTCTATTAGCTCACATTTCCAATCGTTCATGAAATACTTTTTATTCATCCACTCTAGTTCAAATACATTTTTTTTAACTTGGATTGGATGACACTTGATGTTAATACAGTTTTTTCAAAAATTAATTCAGTAATTAAGTATAATTAATTAATTATATTTTTTTTTTAGATTTAAGTTGCATATATCTACCAGATAAACTTAAAAAAATGAATAAAAATTATTTATAAGGGACTTTCTGCAATATAATGAAAAAAAAGTAGGAATTTACTTTAAAAAAATTTCTTTATAATACTTGTTATACGTAATAAAATGAATCGGTTTGATTTTTTGTTTTAGGCAACGAATGTTTTATTATCTAAGAATCTTAATAAAAAACTTAATAAAAACTTAATAAAAAACATTAATTACTCTAAATTGAAATCTGAGATGAAACTCAAAATGCTGAAGTATTTTATTTTAAAAATAAGTTGCAGCATTTAAGATGATTTTGAATATTTTTTCTAATAATCGCTTCTTTCAATACTTTCTGGTTCACTTGTCATACATTTATTCATTAGTTCTAATTTATTTAACGACTGAAGTATACAATTTTAACTCGTGACAAAAACTTATCTCATCTAGTTCTGTAGATTTAATTGATTAAAAAAATAATAATAAAATTTCTTTAAAAGAGTTTATCGAATTTTTATTAAATAATTATCAATATAACAAAATAATAAATAATAATAATTATAAGAAATATAAAATAATAGATAGAAATTATAATAAAAATAACTTGAATTCAGAAATAATTACCATTATTTCTCAATTCAAGATTTTTATTTCATTATAAAAATGCTTTAAAGCTTTTTCCGAAAAGAATTTAAAAGTTTATGCACATTGGTTTCATATAATTTTGTATAAAATTTCAATAATAAAAAAAAAATTTTTTTGACTGAAATCATTATTTTGATATGCCTCAGCTCAGTACTATTTTGATAGATGGATAGTGTAAAGGATATTCTAATTAAGCTTGATTCAATTAAGTTTAGTTCTGCCAAACTAAAAGCTTCTATATCTATGTCAGGACAGACGCAATAAATCCAAAAGTCGGAAAATCCTTGCATCCCGAGGAGGTTTAGAAAAGGTTAATAAGGTTAATAAATCTTAGGAGGTTAATTAAACTCTTGAGAAGGTTTGATGGTGGAAGCGAATACGAAGCTACCTTTCTAATCCGACGGATATTCACTCATAACTAAACTGGCGAAATGTCGTTGTAATGTAGCAGACTCCCTTGGAAATGCTGAATCTGCTGTATATATATGTATGTGTGTGTGTGTGTGTGTGTGTGTGTGTGTGTGTGTGTGTGTGTGTGTGTGTGTGTGTCGTTTGTAAATGACATCAGCTCAAAATGTCTGTTGTGACTATTCCTCAATATCCGCAAGTACGGGATGGACACTCCATGAGTAATTATTCCATACTTATGGATAGAGGGAAAAGAGGCAGCGTCTGTTGGGATGGAGCACCCTTATGTAGAAGTCTGACTTGGCTTCGTGTCGCTGAAGGACGATGGCACTGCTTTCCTGGAGGTCATTTAGAGAGAACTGCCCATCATTTGGATCCGTGAAAACTCCTACCAGGTAGTCTGGATAATGAGGCATGAAACTGAACATTCCAAACGCTATCGAGAGTCCTCGTTTAGGAAACAATGTCTACAAAAATACCTCCAGCTGATTGAACCTCAGCCCTATTTCTCAATAGTGGCGCAAGTTATTATGGAGCCGCGAATCGGAGATAATGTCTGATTTTCGAACAGTATTCAATCATTTCTGAAATTTTCGGGACCTAGTTTTAGCAAATAATGTTAATATTTGCTAATATACATAAAATACAGTTGTTTCCAAAAAAATCTTATTGATACTTTATCACAAGGATCTCTGTTTTAGTACATATCTGTTTTATAAATATTTTACTAATTTTAAAGCAAATAGAAACATCATCGCGTATATTCTTAATATAAAAATTAAATTGCACAAAATTCTAAATTAGAGATTACTTAATTTGTAAAGGAGAGTATTTATTTATCTTTTCTATATATATAAATTGCTCCGTTAGTGAATTGATGGGTGGATTTTGTTTGCATGGAACCCATTCTCACATGCATAATAAATACATAATTTAATTCGGCTGCATTGAATTCTCCACGGGTTTGCACGCTCCTTTAATGTTTACACATTTCAAATGCTCCACAGTTGCGTTTTATACAATGCAATTACGCGGCTGCAGGAGTAGAAGGGATTTAGAGCTTACATTTATATATATGAATGCATTTCATATTTTCTATTAAAAGAACTTTCAGAAATTATTGTTTTAATTTCTTTATATTTTTGAAATATTTTGTTTCAGGATATCTAGTTTGAAAAATTGTTTTCATTAACAATTACCACAAAGGATAACGTTATGCAAAATAGATATAAAATGATTACTACTCTTCCTACACATACATGCAAGTAATATTGTCTTGGTAAAGATATCTTAAAATTATCATTTTAATATCTTATTTAATATTGTATTCTAGGATTCTGGTTGTAATTTCAAGAATAACTGCAACAAAGATTAAAGTAACAAAAAATCAATACAAAGTCTTTTCTACTCGTTTCCAAGTTATTAAGATTATAAATGTTTTGAATTGTTGTTTATAAAAATCGAAATAACTAAATTAAATTTGGTCGAGTATTTTTATCTTAACATACTGTTGTTGCTGTGCCTCATCCTCATTGTCCTGCGGGACAATGCGGGACGGGCTGCGGGTCCTGCTTAACGGGCTTCCCGTGAGTATCTACTCATGGATGGAGGGAAAGGGGCAGCTTCTGTTATCATGGATCATCCATAGATAATGAGACTGACTTGGCTCAATGACGTTCTACAGTCATACTCGACCGGGACCTACAGCGTAAAGTGGATTCCGAACCACTATAAACATCCTTGGCACAGCCGGGACTCGAACCTGAAGCATGTGGCACTGAGCACCAGAAAACTAGACACTCGGTCATTCATACCCATCTTAACGTACTTTTATTATCATTATACAATGGTATTTTCAGTGTTTTATTTAAGAACGCATTCATGGATAATGAAAGAAGGGCATTGCTTTCCAGTAGGCCATTTAGTGGTATTTGACTTCATTTTTAAGTGTTACATTGAGCTTTGGGTATTACTGACATCCCTACTCCGTAAGACAGAGACATCTCATGTTTTTCCATCTGCTAGTACGCAAACATCCTTGGCCAACTAAGAGGTTGTTTGGCCATTGAAGAAATTATATAAAATTTTAATTTCTTCATTAACAATTTCGTCGTATTCAGGTACCAAATAGCACCAATAAAGAATTATAGTAATATTATACTAAATATATTAATTTTTCCCTTTATACGAATAAAAATTGTATCACGTTTAAACTAAATGCGAATAATAAAACAGAGAGTTTGATTGTTGAGGTAAAATATAAAACAGTTGATTTCCCAACATGAAGATGAGAGGACAACAGAATGTCCTAACCGAGATGGGTATTATCAATTTAGCCGTTTAATGAAAGTGAAAAGTTAAGAAAATGTTTTCATTTTAAAAGTTCCGGTGTGTTTCCGGAAAAATTATCACTTCGGAGTAATGTTAGTCAAAAGGAACTCATTTTCCACAGCTAGCAACTCCTGGAAGTCATTTACGTTGTCGATGCTTCAGAAATTTAAAAGTGTGAAAATTCTCTAATTTGTGTCTCGATCATGATAAAAGTTTTCTCCAAAAAAAATTTAAGTAGATTGTAATAACTAATTTCTCGAAATTAGATAGTTCTTTTGTCGCGTGAAATAAAAATAATTTAAAATTTAACTATTTAATGGTATCAATTTCTGATTGTTACTTTCAAATTTCATTTATCATGTCTGTTGTCTTGTCCTGCAGTGCGAGATGGACATCCCATGAGTAGTCTACTCATGAATGGAGGGAAAGGGGGCAGCTTCTGTTGTGATGGAGCACCTGTAGGTAAAGGTTTGGCTTGGCTCGGTGTCAATGTAGAAAGAGGGCAGTACTTTAAGGATGAACTATCCCGCATTTGCCTATCATATGGGAGAAAACCCAGAACATTAACACCAGGTAGTCCGATCAACGAGACAAGGGGCTCAATAACACAAACGCAATTGAGTTTGCTCGTTTTTTGAAATAGTAAAAAGCATCTCTTTCAGCATAGGAAGCATTAGATAGAGAAGCTAAAATGGCATCCAATATTTTTAAACATATTTCTTAATAAAATAAATGCCTTTTTGGAAAGAAAAAAAAACCTCACGAATTGGATTTACTACCCAATGCATTAGAAAGAGTGGTGTTTAAAGTGATAGATTAATTTTCAAAATATTTTCTACAAAGTGTTCTCAAAATATTAATTACCTAAATTTTACAATAATTGAGAAACTGTTCAAAAGAGAATATATAAAGCATTCCTTTTAGTATAGAATGCATTAGATAAACCGATACTTTTAACCTAAATTGCAATGCTTATTTTCTCTTTAAATTTGATAACAGATATGCCGATGCAATAAAGTTATATTTAATGCAGTTACAAGTGGAGAATTCCTTACAAGTTGTGCAAACTTAAATAAACGAATCATTTTTCAAATATCCTGCTCAGGTAGATTCTGTTTGTTTACGAATGAGGATAAAAATGTAACAAGCAATTGTCCTGCGGCCTCTTTCAAAGATGAACATTCGAATTAATAACGCCGAAGGATATTTTGCCTTTTAACAGATGAATCATTATGGATGCCACTCCGAATATGTAAAACTTTAATTATGCAAACGATGTTCCTTGTTTAAGTGTTCAATTGGCGTAGAAATGCATCTTCTATTGCATTTTTATATTTGCGACTTTCAAACGGAAAGAGTTAATTACGATTCTATGTTTAGAAACATTGCTTTTTGTGTTGTAATTAAAGTTGTTGTTGTATTGAAACAAAACTTTAATGCGTAAGCTTTTATTTCAGAAAATCTTAAGCGTAGGCGAAATTCTTTCTTTTGTAAATGCCAATTAAAACGATGAAATCGTGTAAATGTTTCAGCTATGAATAAATAAGCCAAAAGGAAAGGTAATGCAATGCTATCGGAATCATTACATTATTTTGATGTAATTAAATATAACTGTTTAAGGCATATCTTTCCTTCATTTTATTGGGACACATTTCAGTCAAATTCATAAAAAAATGCAAAATCTTATATTTGATAGTATTCAAATTAATAATAATCATTCGTTCAAAAATCGCATTTCAGTTAAAAAATTATTAAAATAAATTTTAAAAGTATTAATAAATTTAAAATTTAAAAAGTAACGAAAGAAGATAATTAAATGTTAAAATTAAAATTTAATTCTTTGAATAATTGAAAATAAAATAAAGAAAAATGGAATATGCTTCAGATTCGAATCCTGGTAATAACATGGATGCTTGTTAGTGGTTCGGAATCCACGTTAAACATTAGGTCGCGGTCAAATTAGCCTAAAACGCGCACAAAATGACCATAGAGTAACAAAACAATCCACTTTTAAAGAGAAAACCCGATATTCAGGTACGCGTAGGGTGCTCGAAATATACTTCCTCTCCGGATGAGTGTCTGTAGGGAATGCAGAGAAAGAATTCTGAGAAGTTGTATAATATTATTTAATATTTAGTTTATTTTTATTAAAAATTTCTAAAACCCATTAAATCAATAGAGTTACATTCTAGACAATTGAATAGATTGAAACAATCAATTTTTAAAGAAATTTTAATTCATTCTATTTTTATACTATTTTAAAATAAAATATGCAGTTTCTCATTTTATATTTATTTTTAAGCAATTAATTTCTTTTTTATATTCAATTTAAATCCTAGGAACCTGTCTCATATGACTACTACTACTATACCACACCACCTGTGCCAAGATTTGAGTTGCCTCTTTACTGTTTGGGAATGATGTGGGTGAGAAGTCTGACTGGGCTCCCTAACGCTCATATGAGACCGGGACCTACGACGTAAAGTGGATTCCGAACCACTATAAACATCCATGCCACCGCCGAAACTCTAATCAGAAACCTGTGTCACAGAGTGCCAGAGTGCTAGTCACTTGGCCATCAGGCCCGGTCTTATATGTCTGTAGAGTGTTGGGTATAAGGCTGATATCCCTACCTTTAAAAAAGAAAACATCTCTTGTCCCAAAATCTCCCAGTAGATAGACTGCTTTTTCAGCCATTGGGCTGTTACGCCAATGAAGAAAAATTTCTATTTTATAGAATTTAATCATCAATATAATAATGAAGGCAAATAATTATTTAATAATTGTGAATTAACAATTTTTTATACTCATTAAAATATCAGTTTAAATTTATATTAACAACTTCGTATAGTAATTTTATTTGTAAATATACTCACCCATAAAATTAATAATATTTTAATTTTATCTCTCCTATTCTAAAATGAATAGAAGAGTATAATCTCTTCTTTTCATTTTTACTAACTGAAAATTCTAAAATAAAATAGAATTCTTATCTACTAATACTTCTTAAAGAAATATCATCGTTTTAACCCAAATATACCTCTGTTAGATACTTAAAGTTTAATCTAGTGCAATGAGGAAAATTGCTACGTCGTAAAATCAGTAAAACCTTATATTTACGTTTATGTTATGACGTAAATGATTGTCTATTATTTACTGCAATGAGGGCTTTTATTTTAAATTTCATATTTATGTGAATCGTCAACATCGTAACTAAGAATTATAATATTTCTCATTCTTTTCTGAAATTAATGCAAAATTAAGTGTGATTTACGGCATTTTATTGTATTTTCTCTACCTGGGTCCAATTCTCTATTATTTGATAGCAGTATAATGCATTTTATTTTCTGTAGAGTAAGAAATCCTTTTATGTAAATCCGCACTCACTACAACCCTTTAATGTCGAAGATGCAGAGGAGCTGTATTAAAAATGAATATCTAATATCACTGAAAAGTAAGCGAGCACTGTTTTGAATTACAGATTTCGTCGGAAGATTTTTATCTCTCTAAAATATACTATTTTATTTCTTTCCTTTACGGTTTTCGAGATGCTAACGCTAATAAAAATTCCCCATTCCTACTTTGCTTCGTCTGTCCAAATACATTTCTGCTGAGTTTTGAAGTATTAAGGGAACAAAAATATATTACTGAGATGTCATTCGTTCTTGCATTTATGTTAAATAATGCAAAGTCAGACAGCCACATATAATCTTAAAAATTATATTCTAAGCCTTTACATAGGAAATTGTATCTGTAACGTATTTTGTATTTTATAGACTTAAATTCCTCAGTTCTTATTCAGTGGCATATTATTTTTAAACATATTTTATGAGGAATCAGATAATTTTGTTGACTTAATAAAAATTAATTTTTTAATATTTCTAATTTAAAATTTAAACTTTTCCCAAACAACTTTAAAAGATTCTACCCCTATATGTCGCCAATGTATGACGCCAAAGGATCATCATCAGATATTGTATTGCCGTCACAAGATAAACTATTGGCAGTCATCATGGCGTCATTTAAATTACGAGGAAGGGGGATATAAAAAGAATGTAGTCAATATTTAAATAATTGATTCGCGAATATAATCAAAAATCAAATCATTCTTCCAACGAAGAATTCGTTTATTTCACAAAATGGAAAAATGCTTCATTTTTTTAATAAATCAAATGCCTTTTTGGAAGGAAAACACTGCTCACGGATTGAATTCGGTATAAAATGCAATAAAAAGAGTGGCATTTAAAGTGATAGATTAATCTTTTAAAATATTCTCTGTATAAAATATCGCCAAAGTGTTCCCAAAATATTCATTGCCTAAATTTTAAAATAATTGAGAAACGGTTCAAAAGACAATATATAAAGTATTCCTTTTAGCATAGAATGCATTAGATAAACCGATACTTTTAACCTAGATTGAAATGCTTATTTTCTCTTTAAATCTGATAACAGATATGCCGATGACATGAAATTATATTTAATGCAGTTACAAGTGGAGAATTCCTTACGAGATGTGCAATCTTAAATAAACGAATTACTTTTCAAATATCCTTTTCACGTAGATTCTATTTGTTTGCGAATGAGGATGAAAATGTAGCAAGCAATTGTCCTGCGGCCTCTTTCAAAGATGAACATTCGAATGAGATATAGGCAAATAACGCCAAAGGATATTTTGCCTTTTAACTGAGGAATGATTATGGATGCCACTCAGAATATCTAAAACTTTAATTATGCAAACGATGTTCCTTGTTTAAGTGTTCCTTCGGCGTAGAAATGCATCTTCTATTGCATTTTTCCATTGAAGGCTTTCAAATGGAAAGAGTTAATTACGATTCTATGCTTAGAAGCGTTGCTTTTTTGTGTTGTAATTTAAGTTATTGTTGTTACATTGAAACAAAACTTTAATGAATAAGCTTTTATACAAGAAATTTTGAAGCGTAGGCTAAATTCTTTCATTTGCAAATAAAACTGTGCCCATTAAAACGATGAAATCATGCAAATATGTCAGCTATGAACAAAAAGGCAGAAAGAAAGATAATGCAATGCTATCGGAATCATTATATTATTTTGTTGTAAGGAAATATACCTATTTAAGATATATATATTTTCTACAATATGAAATTTTATAATATTGTACTTAATATTAGGTTGGGGAAAAAGAAATCCATTATTTTTTCGATAGATGGCTGTAGTGATCGATATCACGTAAAGTATCAATTAAACAATTTCAGATTTATGCTCGTTAGAAAGGTGGCACTTCGTACTAAAATAATTCTTTTTCTGTTTTTTGTTTGGTCCATTCAGTTGGGAGTTACAGGGTGTTAAAAATGGAAGTGAACAAAGAGAAAATTCGGTACATTTTACAGTTTTTCTTTGACAAAAGCGAAAATGCAAGCCAGGCGGCTAAAATTGTGAATGGTGTTTATGGTTCCGATACTGTAACAGCCAATTATGTGCAATTTTGGTTTCGTAGATTCCGTTCAGGAATTTTTGATGTTAAAGATGCACGTCGCACAGGTAGGCCGGTCGTCGAAAATGTCGATAAAATCGGAGAAATGATCGAAGTTGACCGGCATGTTAGCAGTCGTAACATCGCCCAGGAGCTAAAAATCGACCATAAAACAGTTTTAAACCATTTACACAAAGCTGGATTCAAAAAGAAGCTCGATGTTTGGGTGCCACACCAATTAACAGAAAAACATGATGGATCGAATTTCCATCTGCGAAGCCTTGGCCAAACGGAATGAGATAGACCCATTTCTTAAACGGATGGTGACTGGAGATGAGAAATGGATCACATATGATAACCCTGTGCGAAAAACGATCGTGGTCAAAGAGCGGTGAAGCACCTCAAACGGTGTCCAAACCAGGACTAACGGCCAGGAAGGTTCTGTTATGCATTTGATGGGACTGGAAGGGGATTATTTATTATGAGTTGCTTCCATATGGCCAAATGCTAAATTCTGATCTCTACTGTCAACAACTGGACCGTTTGAAGATAGCGATTGACCAGAAACGGCCAGAATTGGCCAACAGGAGAGGTGTCGTGTTCCACCAGGACAACGCTAGGCCACACACATCTACAGTGACTCGCCAGAAACTTCGGGAGCTTGGTTGGGAAGTTTTAATGCATCCGCCATACAGTCCGGACTTGGCACCAAGCGATTATCATCTTTTTCTTGCATTGCAAAATTTCTTTAATGATAAAAAATTGGCATCTAGGGAGGATTGTGAAAATCGACTACTAGAGTTTTTTGCAAATAGAGACCAGGACTTCTATGAGAGAGGCATTATGAAGTTACCTTTAAAATGGCAACAAATCATACAACAAAACGGTGCATGTTTGACCCAAATCGGACAATCCGAAGCATGTTAAATAAAGTCCTGAAGTTCACTTAAGTTATTAATAGTCATTTGTCCAAAAACCGCATTTCAAATAAAGCATTATTAAAATAAATTTTTAAAAAATTGTAATAAATTTAAAAATATTTATAAAAAAATATGAAAAGCAGATATAAAAATATTAAAGTTTAAGTTTAATTCTTTGAATAATTTATAATAAGATAAACAAAAATGAAATTAGTTAAATTCGATTAAATCAATATGGCTACAACTGAATAATTTCAATAAATCAATACGACTACAATAAAATAGTTTCCGACAATACATTTTTTAAAGAAATTTTAATTCATTTTTTACACTATTTTAAAATGATACTGTGCAGGTTGGGGAACTGGATTGTAAGTGGATGTGTTGGGTTAAGATACTTGAGGCACAGGTTGGAGAACTCGCAGCTTTATTTACACACGCACAAACACCAAACACATAGAATTACAAATGTACAATATGTAATACATTTAATAACATATAATTATAAGTTCATGGAATTGTTCCACTTCTCAGCCGAAAACACTATACTCAGGTATGCACAGGATGTGCGAAAGATAATGCCTATACGGGTGATAATCAGTAGGCAACTGACTATTTCCCCTGAAGCCACAGAAAAACGTCCTGATCTTCCTCCTACGCTCTTGCGAGAACGTAAGAGGAAGCATGGTTACAAAATAAACTAAAATAAACAATTTTTCAATTTATATTGAATTTTAATCAATTAATTTCTATTTTATAGAATTTAATCATAAATATTTTAAAGAAGACAAATAATTATTTAATAATTGTTAATTAATATTTTATACAGATAAAAATATGTTTAAATTTATTTTAAAAATCTCGTATAAAAAAAACTATGTATCTCTCGTATAAAACTCTGCCAGATATCACACATCAAAAGCATACACAAAACTTCATGTAGTGCAATAAGGAAAATTGCTATCTCTTCAATTCAGTGAAACCTTATATTTACGTTAATGTGAAGACGTAAATGATTCTCTATTATTCACAGTAATGAGTTCTTTTATTATAAATTGCATATTTATGTGAATCGTCAACATCTTAACTTACAATCACAATATTTCTCAGAATTTTCAGGAATTAAAGGCAGAATTCAGTTTGATTTACAGAATTTTATTGTATTTTACTCTACCTGGGTCCAATTCTCTTTTATTTGAGTGTAGTATAATGTATTTTTCCCCTGTAGAGTAAGAAATCATTTTATGCAAATCCACACTCCCTACAACCCTTTAATGTCGAAGATGCAGAGAAGCTGTATTAAAAATGAATATCTAATATCACTGAAAAGTAAGAGAGCACTGTTTTGAATGACAGATTTCGTCGGAAGATTTTTATCTCTCTTAAAATATACTTTTATTTTATTTTTTCCTTTACGGTTTTCAAGACGCTAACGCTCATAAAAATTCCCCATTCCTACATTACTTCATCTGTCCAAACGCAATTTTGCTGAGTTTTGAAGTATTAAGGGAACAAAAATATATTGCTGAGATGTTATCATTCGTTCTTACATTTATGTTAAATAATACAACGTTAGACAGTCATATATTTTCTTAAAAATTAGATACTTAGCATTTACGTCAAAAATTGTATCTGTAACGTATTTTGTATTATTTACACTTAAATTCCTCAATTCTTATTCAGTGGAATATAATTTTAAGACAAATATTATGATGAATCAGATAATTTTGTTGCCTTAATAAAAATTAATTTTTTAATATTTCCGATTTAAAATTTAAAAATTTATCGAGTGACTTTAAAAGATTCTTCCCCTATATGTCGCCCTTGTATGATGCCAAATGATTATCTTCACATATCGTATTACTATCACAAGAAGAGCTATTGACTATCATCTTGGCATCAATTAATTTACGGGTAATGGGACATATAAAATGAATGTAGTAAAATATTTATTAAAAAAAAGCAATTTCTAAGCATTTACTTTAAAAATTGTGTCTGTAACGTATTTTGTATTTTATAGACTTGAATTTCTCAATTCTTATTCAATGAAATATAATTTTAAAAAGTTATATTTTATGATGAATCAGATAATTTTGTTTGACTTAATAAACATTATTTTTTTAATATTTCCGAATGATTTTGAATGATATTTCCCCTATATATCGCCAATGTATGACGCCAAATGATCATCATCATGCACTCAAGAGCCAAAACATTATGACCACCCCTACATTTTGCAATGAACTCGCCTGGATGACATGGAAGGCACGTGATCAGATGGAAGTGGTATTTAACTGCTACTGGAGAGTCTGAAGAATCATTCTTTCGCTTACTTCTGTGTGTGATGGGAAAGGCTGCGGATCTAAGCGGCTTTGATAGAGGGCAGATTGTAATGGCTCGAAGGCTCGGAACAAGTATTTCCGAAACTGCACGACTCGGGGGTTGTTCGCGATCTACAGTTGTTAGTACTTATGCAAAGTGGATGAATGACGGTGAAACCAGCAGTAGACGACATGGTGTTGGACGTCCACACACTCTCAAAGAAAAAGGTCATCGGAGACTGTCTCGCATGGTGAATCAAAACCGGAGCCAGACAGTGGCTCAACTGACAGCCCAATACAATGCAGGGCCAAGTAGAATAGTATCGGAGCACACTGTTTAGCGGACACTGTTGGATATGGGGCTACGCAGCAAACGTCCCACTCGTGTGCCTTTGCTGACCAAGCGTCATCGCCAACTGCGCCTGCGCTGGGCCCGGGAACATCGTGACTGGTCCATGGATCAGAGGGACAGAATTGCTTGGTCAGATGAATCACGGTTTCTCATTGATCACGCCGATGGCCGTGTCAGGATACGCCGTCTTCTAGGCGAACAGTTGCTCCCTCAATGTACAGTAGGTCATACACAGGCCGGTCGTGGCGGTATTATGCTTTGGGAGACGTTCTCTTGGGCGTCTCTGGGACCCGTGGTTATGGTAGAGCAGACCATGAATACTACAGGGTATCTGAACATCATTGCGGACCAGTTGCCCCCTACATGGCCTTTGTTTTTCCAGCTGGAAATGGAATGTTCCAACAGGACAACGCCCCTTGTCGCAAGGCTAAAATTATGTTGGAGTGGTTCCAGGAACATGATGCTGAATTCCAGTTAATGTCCTGGCCGCCTAACTCACCGGATCTCAATCCGATAGAACACATTTGGGATGTCCTGGAACGGCAGTTCAGAGTTCAAAGACCACCAATTCGCAATATCTCGGATTTGCGTGACCGTTGCTTAAACATCTGGTATAATCTGTCTCCGGCCATCTACCAAGGACTTGTGGCATCCATGCCAAGGCGGGTTGAAGCTGTGTTGCACGCCAAAGGTGTGCCAACTCGTTATTGACAGGTGGTCATAATATTTTTGCTCTTGAGTGTATATTGTATTACCGTCACAAAAAGAGCTATTGGCGGTTATATTGATGTCATTTAAACTGCATGGAATGGGGCGTATAAAAAGAATGTAGTCAAATATTGAAATATTTATAATCAAAAAATATCAATTTCTAGACATTTAAATTTAAAAAAATAAATAATTAAATAAGAATTTAAAATTTCATATTAAAAATTCAGTTGAATATAATTTTAAAACGTATGTTATGATGATTTTGATAATTTTGATGATTTAATAATAATTATTTTTTTAATATTCCGAAAAGCAAGAAGAGGTTGTTACGAGAAATCGTGGAAATACAAGGTCAATAGGTGATAGTCAATTAACTGTTAATTTCTTAATTGCAAGTAGGGAAATCAAAAAGGATCAACATTTTATGAAATATATATTGTCAGTTTTTCTATTTTCGTGCATTTTTCAAAATTATGTAAATAAATATGCCACTAACTTATTTTAAGGTCTAGTGTGGATTTCAAAAGATCATTGTTTTTTTTTAACGAGAGAATTTTATATTTTGAGATTAAATGCGAGCAATTTTAATTTCACTTAAATATTTCACTTCCTCTATCAAACGACACCTAATTAATCTCGATATTTTAAAAATCGGGTAAACACAAATGCCAAACATTATCTCACTCGCACTTGCAACGAAGCCTTATATATGTAAGACTAAATTATTTAAAAGAATTAATTATTCGATATTTCTTCCACTTATATTAAAATATAATTAAGCATTTCAAAATAACTGGAGTTTTATTAATTAATTAACTCCGTGAAAGAGAAAAATAATAAACGTTACATAATTTATATTTAATTCAAACAGCCTACTTCATGCTTTATTTGCCAAAATGAAGCTTTGCCAAGCAATTATCTCAAAGCTAATAAATACTCGCGTAACGTTGCCATAACTGAAACAAGAGCAGTTCTTCTGAACACTAAATACTTCATTTAGGCAAATAACACCACGAGAGATTCACGTTCGAGTTTCTTTCACCAGAGACGCTTTTCTCCGGTGGATCCAAACAATTAAGCTGGTGACTCGCCGCTTCTTGCTGTTCGTTCGAGGAGAATCCAAGGAAGTTCCGCAGCCCGAATGAGGTGATTCAATTAGCCGTTTTTGGCTCACGGCACCAGTGGATCACTCAAAAAAGAGAGCGCTCTGAGAGGAGAAACAATTAAGCCGAATACTTCGTCCCCGGCAATTCGCGGCGAGGGAAAAAGTTCATAGGAGACCGAAATATTGCCTGTGTGTTATTTAACTCTAAGCAGATTTGCTTATGAGGAATGATGAAAACTTATAAAACATTGTGTTTCGTCTTGAAGAATGAAATGCTGTTATAGCAATTTGTTTTTTCGGATAATGGGATGTAGCGAGATACGAATTTATGCAATTTGTATGGATGCGTGATGTATATTTGTTCATGTTTAAACGATTTGATTTGAATGATCATGATTTGTTCATATTGTTGCACCACAGAGAAGATATGATCAATCTCTTTTTAAAAATTATCAGTGTATCAAATAATTTAAATATCTTTTAATATTCATTAATATTGATAATGACAGAAAACTTGAATTAAATAATAGGATATTGTTGGCAAATAAATGCTTTAATGGGTTAAAAAAACAATTCAAATCAAAACTTATTAATGTTAAAAAAATTAACTTATACAAGACCTTAATCAGACCAATCGTTTTATATGACAGCGAGTGCTGGCCATTAAATAAATCTGAAAAAGATAGGCTGTTAATTTTGTGAAGAAAAATACTTCGAAAAATATTTGGTGTTCTTAGACAAAACGATGTCACAGAATACAATATAGCCATGAAATTTCAAAGGACCTGACGTTGCAAAAGTTATAAAAGCAAGCGGTATTAGATAGCTGAAGCATATTTCCAGATATTCAGACTCAAATCCAACTAAAAAAAGTTACTTTTTCAACAATTGAAAGCACTCAAAAAAGAGGAACGCCTCCAACCGTATGGGTTGATTCAGTCGAAAGACGTCTAAAGGGTTTGGGAATCAACAGATGGCCATCCATTGACCCGGACAGAATCAGATGGAGAAAATTCATGGAGACTACCTTGACTTGGAACAGGCTGTAGTGCTGACGAAGAAGATATCTGGGGGAGGCTGCAAGGTGTAGTCGAAGACCAAGTGGAATCAATAGATCAATGAAAAATGCTGAGTTTCTTTATTTAATTTAATTAACATGGAACTTAAAGTATTTAAAGATCTGGTATCCAGCTATGGGAAGACAACGCGAGAGAAGAAAGCATTAGGCTCGAAAGGTTGCAAAGTTGTTAGCCCATGGCAATGAGAAGGAATGCTTATTATTAACAAATCGTTAAAAGTATTTTTGTTGGTATGCAGAGGGTGGAAAATGAAGAAATGGAGTCAATGCATATTCCTAAATATTAAGCCAGTAATTTATAATAAAAAAAGCAAGAAGTGGTTGTTACGAGAAATCATGGAAACACAAGGTTAATAGGAGATGGTGAATTAACTAAATTTGTTAATTGTAAGTTGGGAAATCTAGAAGAACAAAAATGTTATCAAATATATATAATCAGATTTTCTATTTTCTTGCTTTTTTTAAAAATTATATAAATTAAAATGCCATTAACTTACTTTGAGGTCCATTATGGATTTATCAAAGGATCTTTGTTTTTTCTCAATCAGTGAACTTCAATCCTTTACATTTCGAAATCATATAGGTGCATTTTTAATTTCACTTAAATATCTGACTTCCTGTATCAAACGACATCTAACTACTCTAAATATTTTAAAAATTGAGTAAGAACAAATGCCAAACAGTATCTCACTCGAACTTGCATTAAAACGTGTATACGTAAGAATGAATTATTTAGAAAAGTTAGTTACCCAACGTTTCCACTTATATTTAAATATAATTAAGTATTTCAAAATAACTGGAGCTTAATTAATTAATTAATTAATTAGCAGACGGAAATAGAAAAATAATAAATACTAAGTAAATTGTATTTGTTTCAAACATCTTACCTCCTGCTTTATTTGCCAAAATCATGCGTTACCAAGCAATTATCTCAAAGCTAATGAATACTCGCGTAACGTTGCCATCAAATTCATAACTGAAACAAGAGCATTTCTTCTAAATGCTAAATACTTCATTTAGGTAAATAATACCACGAAAGATTCACGTTCGAGTTTCTTTCACCAGAGACGCTTTTCTCCGGTTGATTCAAATAATGAAAGATGATGACTCGCCGCTTCTTGCTGTTCATTGGAGGAGAATCCAAGAAAGTTCCGCTGCCCAAATGGCGTGATTCGATTAGCCGTTTTGGGCTCACAGCATTAGTGGATCAACGTAAAAAAAGAGAGCGCTCTGAGAGGAGGAATAATGAAGCCAAATACTTCGTCCCCGGCAACTCACTGCAAGGGAAAAAGTTCATAGGAGACCGAAATATCGCCCGTGCATTGTTTATCTTTAAGCAGATTTGCTTATGGGGCGTGATTAAAACTTACGACACGGTTGTTCCGTCTTGAAGAATGAAATGCTGTTATAACGATCTTTTTCAGATAATGGAATGTAAAATTGATGTGCATCTATGCAATTAATATTTAGGAGTGATGTTTCATGTTTAAATCGTGAATGCTGTTTTGTTTTTGAAAATGAGTGGACCTCATTTTCTAATAGGTTCAGCATGCAATGAATGTGTGATAAGGGAATGTCTCTGAGAGGATTTTTATGGGTAAATGCTCGACATCAGAAGTCGAGGTAATTACCATATAGGAGGTAATCAGGAGAACACTTACCAGACAGCAGCCTGTTGATGCAATACACTTTATAGATATAATCGCCATAAAGTCACTTTGTTTCTGATAGTAGTGACTGCAATGACAGAAGGATTCAAATGAGTCTTCCTGCAAGTTAGATGTCCGCGTTGCTTTATGTGTGCTTTTAATCGAAGAAATTATATTTATATACAAGTTATCAAATTGTAACGTTATGGGGACACTATATTAATTCTACAGTAATGCTTAAGAATGAAAGAATGGTATTTAAAGTGATAAATTAATATTCAAAATACTCTCTATATAAAATATCTCCAAAGCATTCTCAAAATATTCATTACCTAAATTTTAAAATAATCTAGAAGCGGTTCAAAAGAGCATACATAAGGCATTTCTTTTAGTACAGAAAGCAATAGATAATTCGATTCTTTAAACCTAGATTGAAATGCTCATTTTCGCTTTAAATTGGATAACAGATATGCCGATGCAATAAAGCTATATTTAAACCAGTTACAAGTGGAGAATTCCTTACGAGATGTGCAATCTTAAATAAACGAATCATTTTTCAAATATCCTGTTCATGTACGAATGAGAATAAAAATGTAACAAGCAAATGTCCTGCGACCTCTTTCAAAGACAAACTTTCGAATTAGATAGAGGTAAATAACGACAAAGGATATTTTGCCTTTTAACTGAGGAATGATTATGGATGCCACTCGGAATATCTAAAACTTTAATTACGCAAACGATGTTCCTTGTTTAAGTGTTCCTTCGGCGTAGAAATGCATCTTCTATTGCATTTTTCTATTGAAGGCTTTCAAATGGAAAGAGTTAATTACGATTCTATGCTTAGAAGCGTTGCTTTTTTGTGTTGTAATTTAAGTTATTGTTGTTACATTGAAACAAAACTTTAATGAATAAGCTTTTATTCAAGAAAGTTTGAAGCGTAGGCTAAATTCTTTCATTTTCAAATAAAACTGTGCCCATTAAAACGATGAAATCATGCAAATATGTCAGCTATAAACAAAAAGGCAGAAAGAAAGATAATGCAATGCTATCGGAATCATTATATTATTTTAATGAGATGTATTAAAATCAAATTATTAAAAAAAAAATTTTAATATTTATAAAAACTATCAAAAGCTGATAATTAAATATTAAAATTTCAGTAGTTTAATCCTTAGAATAATTGAAAATAGTTTAAACAAAAAGGGAATTAGCAAAGGGAAAATGTTCCAAAAAAACATTAAATCAATATGGTTAACTCCAAACAATTGAATAGTTTCAGACAATCAATTTTTTTGCGAAACTTTAATTCATTCTGTTTTTATACAATTTTAAAATGATAGTGTGCAGGTTGGGCAACTGGATTGTAACTGGGTGTGGTTGGATTGAGATATTTGAATTACAAGCTGTATAACACATGGTTTTATTGACACAAGCACAAACACCACACACATACAATTGGAGACAGAAATTTGTAACACATTTATTGACATAATTATAGATTCATGGAAGGACTCCACTTCTTAGCCGGAAACTCGAAGCTCGGTTACGCTCAGAATGCATGAAAAATACTTCCTCCCCAGGTGAGAGTTTGTAGGCCAACTGTCCATTTCTTCTCAACGTCATAGGGGCCTCCTGACAGTGAGTAGGAGGAAATATGGTTACAAGATATGGTGCTTATTGTAGCTGGTACCACCAGATCGCTAGACATTTATTTTTTAAGATGTGTTGAAAATAAACGAAAGAGTATTGCAGGTTATTAAACAGAAAAATTTAAAAAAATTGGACATACTGTATATATCTATTACATAGTGACATCTATACATTTTTTTACGTTTCCCATCAGGGACGTTTTATACCCCTTACGCATTCACGGAAAATAATCGAAGGAGTAGTAGCTCGAAAAGATTTCGCAAGTTCGCTCAAACACCACACGCATAAATAATTACATACATAAGTATATTAGTAACATACAATATGTGATACATTTAAAGACGTATAATTATAGATCCGTTAAAAGATTCCATTTCTAAGGCGAAAACCCGGTACTCAAGTACGCCCAGGGTGCGCGAAATATACTTCCTCTCCGGATGAGAATCTGTAGGCCAACTGACCATTTCTCCGGAAACGCCACAGGGAGCGTTATTGTAATTAAAACAAATCATCAAAAGTGTTCAAAGTATGCAGAGGTTGGGGAATGAAGAAATGGAAAGAATACATATTCCTATATATTAAGCCAGCAATTGTTACGGCTGGTTGTTACGAGAAATCTTAGAAATATAAGGATAATAGAATTTGCAATTAACAGATTCAGTTAATATACTAAGTTCGGAAATCAGGCAGAACAAAAGAGTTATCAAACATACATTGTTAGGTGTTCTATTTTAATGATTTTTTTAAAACACGGATTTTTCAAAGGATCATTGTTTTTTTAATAAGTGAGCTTCGACCCTTTACATTTGGAAATAAAATGGATGTAATTTTAATTTTACTTAAATATTTAACTTCCTTTATTAAACGACACCTAACAATTCTATATATTTAAAAATTTAAGCAAACAAAATGCCGTACACTATCTCACTCGAACTGCAGCAAAACCTTATTAACGTAAAGATGAATAGTTTTTAAAAATTAGTTATCCAGCATCTCTTCTACTTATTTTAAAATATAATGAAGTATTTCAAAATAACTGGAGTTTAATTAATTAACTGCGTGAAATAGAAAAATACTAAACACTACGTAATTTATATTTATTTCGAACAAACTACCTCCTGCTCTATTTGCCAAAATCACGCGTTACCAAGCAATTATCTCAAAGCTAATTAATACCCGTGTAACGTTGCCATCAAATTCATAACTGAAACAAGAGCAGTTCTTCTGAACACTAAATACTTCATTTGGGCAAATAATACCACGAGAGATTCACGTTCTTATTTCTTTCGCCAGAGACGCTTTTCTCAGGTTGATCCAAACAATTAAAATTATTACTCGCCTAGAAAGTTCCGCAGCCCAAATGAGGTGATTCAATTAGCCGTTTGGGGCTCACGGCATCAGTGGATCACTAAAAAAAGTGAACTCTGAAAGGAGCAACAATGAAGCCGAATACTTCGTCCCCGGCAACTCGCGGCGACAGAAAAAGTTTACATCAGACCGAAATATCGCCCGTCTGTTGTTTCTTAAGTGGATTTGTTTATGAGGCAGGATTAAAACTTGCGAAACGGGTGTTTCGTCTTGAGCTGTAATATGAATAATATAATTATATAAAGATCATTATCAGATAACGGGATGTAAAAATGTTGCAAATTTATGCAGTTTGTATTCATCCGTGATTCATATTTAATCATGTTTAAATTATGCATGCTGTTTTGATTTTTGAACATCAGTGGATCTCGTTTTCTGATGCCTCAAGTATCTTAACCCAACCACACCAAGTTACAATCTGGTTGTCCAACTTGCACACTAAATACATAGATATTAATACCAAACAAAATATTTTCAGTAGTATCTCGAGCAAATCTTCCGTAGCCTCGTAAACTTAACTTTTAATGTAAACTTTTTATCCTAAGTAAAGGCCTCATAGAATAGTAGATTTTTTTTTATAATAAAGAAAATTTTAAATATAACACTCAGTTTATTTGAGCTCATTATTGAATACGATTGAATGCTTGAAAATTAATTATCAATAAAAATCACTAGGAATTTTCTTTCGTGAAAACTATCATCATTTTCCTACAAATGCTTGGAATTTTTATAGCTTTTTTCTATTTTTGTAGTTTATAGATAGTTTCAGCTTAGTTAGTTAAATTATAGTTCAAGTTATAGTTTCTCACTACAAAAAAATTGTAAACTAAATTGTGTGAAAGAGCTATCCATTCTTGATTATATGATCCTATCTAAGATTTGAAACGCTTTTAATGAAATAAAAGACACACTACGATAGTTTTATCATTGTTATTATTATCACTACCAAAATATACTTATCAGTAGGTGGTTTATTTCAAAAACATCTTTTAAAGTAAAAATAAATATTTATAAAAAATATAAAAATGTTAAAAATATCTATCATTAGGTGGTTTAATTCAAAAACATCTTCAAACGCTAAATTTTTAATAAAACTATTATGTTTTCTTGTCTTATTAGTTAGTCTGGTGGTTGTATTCCAGGAATATTTCCATATTTTCGGTATTTAGTAATATTTTCAGAATACTTTAAAATGTAACCTCCATAAATAAGTGACAAATACCCCTGAAAGTATTTCTGGAAGGCATTAATCTATAGTATTTTTTCGTGCTAGTAAAGTACACGTATTTCACGTACCTCGGATAACGCTGAATTTACTGTCAACTTTGATGCTGGAAAAAAATAGAGATTAAATTTAATCAATAAATTAATTTTATTATGCGTTTTTTGAAATATACATTTCAGAAAAATTGGGATACAGCAAAGAAAAAGTTATAAGCCCACTGATGTTCGTTTTAAAATTTAACAAAGAAATAGTCCAGTAAGACTGTCCGTTAATTTATAATGTGAAGTATACATGTGTAGTAGTAAAATGTAACCTGAAAATAATTCTTGAAATAATTTTCGAACATATTATTAACTTATAATATTAAATTCTATTGGTGTAATGAATAGTATTGCCTTTTACATTTCGAAATAAGTTACCATTAAGCATTATCTAAACACATTTAGTAAAAATGATTAAATGGGAATTTTATTTCCCATTTTATCATAGTTTTTCTTCCTTTGATAATAACGAGGACTTTCCTTCGCCGTTGATAATGAGTTCTTTTAAGAGCTTTCCGCTCCACCACGAGCACCCCTACTTAAAATTGCTGTTAGTCTTTTTGGCAACACTTCCTTTATCTCAAACAGCATGTCCTTCTGCATATCATTCTTCCCGAACAGAAATTTCTTTTTTTTTTCTTTCTTCGCTTATGGAACATTTCGGTCTCATGAAACTACTCATAAACTGCAACAAAGGCCCTCCAGTTTACACATTGATTCATTGTTCGTGGAAAAATGAAAGAAAAAGACTCACAGACAACACGGAACGAGCTTTCGTTACCTGTTAGAATTCGCTCCACTCATTAAAAGCGTCCTGTTATAATTAAGAGTTATCTGCAGACCCTCAAGTAACATCCTTTCACGCGTGCCGCGTTGCCACTCCCAAAAAAGAAACTTTGACTGGAAAATTCTTACGGTAAATAAGTGTTGCCAGGGTTTACTAAAGCTTTCTTTCATAATTAAGATAAATATTGCTTTCGCTGAGATGTTTTTTCCTTTTTCTTTTGTTCTTTACGTAAGAAAGTGTTTGGATTGTGAATCAAAATGGTATTGGATGAAATGGAATTTTTAAAAATTAAATGAAGTCATTTGGTGAGTTTGTTCTCCAGTTTGTCAACATTAGAATATGAAGTATATTAAACAATACTGACTGTTTGTTTTTGTCTTTATGTGTAAAAAAATAAAATGGTTTGATGTTTGTTTTAACCAACTAGTGCTTCATTAGTTAAAAATCTTTTTATTTTCCAAAACTTAATTATTCTAAATTAAAATTCGAGATTAAACTGAAAAATCGCAAGTATTTTATTTTAAAAATAACTTGAAGCATTTAAGATGGTTTTGAATGTTTAGTCTAATAATCACTTACTTTGATACTTCCTGGTTCTCTTGTTATAACATTTATACATTAGTTCTAATTTATTAACTAACTAGCTTATACAATTTTAATTCTTGACAAAAATATATCTCATCTTGTCTGCAGATTAATTATATATATATATAAATAAAACAATAAAAAAAATTTTTAAAGTTTAACAAATTTTTATCTTTAAATAAATAATGAATCGTTAAAAAATAACTTGAAATAAGAAATAATTATGGGATTTTATTTGATATTAAAATTGTCTTAAAACTATTCCAGAAAGCAATTTAAATGTTTATACATACGGTTTAATGTAACTATGCATAAAATCTAAATAATTAAAAAAAAAATTTTTTTGACAGAAATCACTATTTTGATAGGCCTGACCTCAATAATATTTTGATAAGTGACTAATTTATTGGATATTCTAAGACAGAAAGGTTGTGAACAGAACAAGTAATATAAAAAAAAAAATTAAGTCAATTCCTACTTTTTTTCACTGTATTGAAGAAAGTCCTTTATAAATAATTTTCATTCATTTTTTTTAGTTTATCTGGCTCCATCTATTGGTAGATATATGCAATTTAAATCTAAAAAAACTAAAAATAATTAATTAAATTTATTTACTGAATTAATATTTGAAAAAACTGTATTAACATCAAGTATCATCCACAAGTTTCAAAAAAATGTATTTGACCTTGAGTGGATGAATAAAAAGTATTTTATGAACGATTGAAAATTTGAAAAAGATATATAAGGAGAGTGGAAACTAATAGAAGAAATTGAAAAAGTTTAAAGATGGATAAGTTATTACTTAACCAAAAACTTCTGTGCTTAGAAATTTCTGTAACTTCTGTAAATCTTCTGTTCCTGTTAACTTCTTCACTGTCCTCACTACTCTAGACAGTGCTTCAGTGTTTGTGTGCACAACCAAAGAATTCTCGAGGATGTTGATGGCGTTTGTAAATCCTTTCAAATGCTACCTTCCTAACCTGAGGGATGTTCACACTTAACTTGACTGGCAAAATGTTGAAATGTAGCAGACTCCCTTAAAAATACTGAATCTGTTGTATATATATGTCGTTGATATACGATATCTGTTAAAAATGTCTTTTCTGATTAATCCTCCGTGTTCGCCAATTCGGGACGAACACCCCACGAGTAATCTATTCATGGATGGAGGGAAAGGGGTCAGCTTCTGTTGTGATAGAACACGTGTAGGTAGAAGTCTGACTTGGCTCCGAGTAACTGAAGAAGGAGGGTAATGCCTTACGGGAAATCTTTTAGAGGAATCTTCGTATTTGCGTATCGTATGGGAGAAAACCCTGCTAACTCCCACCAGGTAGTCCGACTATAGAGACAAGATGCTGAACGTCTCAAACGTCATCGTATCACTTCGTTTTTAAAACAGTGTCAACAACAATGCCGCCAGCGGATTGAACCTTAGCCCTAATGCTAATGCTCACCAGTGACGCACGTTACCACTGAGCCTCGAGTCGGGCAGATTCAAAATTTCTGATTTTGGAAAAGAATTCATTCCTTTCTGATATTTTTAGATCCTAGTTTAAATAAATTATTTTAGCATTTCCTAAAGTACTTTAACTACAATTGTTTCCATAAAAATATTATTGATGCTTAGTCGCAGTGATCTCTCTTCAAACATTATAAAACATATCTGTTTTATAAAGTTTGTACTAATTTTAAAGTAAATCGAAGCATCGTCGTGTAAATTCTTCATATAAAAATTGAATTGCATAGAATTCTAAATAAGGGATTATTTAATTGTAAAAGAGAGTATTTATTTATCTTTTCTATGTACATAAATTGCTTCGTTAGTGAATTGATGGAGAATTTTGTTTGCATGGACCCCATTCTCTCATGCATAATAAATACATAATTCAATTTGGCTGCATTTGATTCTCCGTGGGTCTGCACGCTACTTTAATGTTTACATATTTCAAGTGCGTACCTCTCCACAGTTGCGTTTTATACAATGCAATTACGCGGCTGCAGGAGTAGAAGGGATTTAAAGCTAAAAATATATACTCATGCATTTCATATTTTCTTGGAAAAGAGCTGTTGGAAGTTAATGTTTTAATGTCTTTTATTGTTTGAAATATTTTGTTTAGAATATCTAGTTTCAAAATTACTTTTAGGAATAATTGCCACAAAGGATAAAGTTATACAGAGTAAATACAAACAATTTCCGCTCTTTCGGCACAAATATGCGCGAAATATTTTCATGGAAAAGATATCTCAGAATTATTATTTTATTGTATTTTAATTTAATATTGCGTTCTAGGATTCTAGTTACAATATTTTCGAGAATAACTGCAACAGAGATTAAAGCTACAAACAATCAATACTAAGTCATTTCAGTTCATTTTCAAGTTATTCTGGTTATACATGTTTTAAATTGTTATTTATAAAAGGCAAAATTAGAAAAAGAAAATTTGGTCGACTATTTAATTATCTTAGCGTACTTTTATCTTTATACAATGTCATGCTCCACGTTTCATTTATTTAAACCCTAAAGAGACATTGATGAGTAATGAAAGCAGGGCCTTGTCTTCCAGAAGGTCACTTAGGGGCATCTGACTTCATTTTTGCGTCTTACATTGATAAAAATTCGTAAAATCCCCAGCAGAAAACCTGATTGTTGTTGCCTGTGAGACCCTTTATGACTGCCCCTTTATGTGAAGATATAATTAAAATTACAAAAGTTATTAAAGGTGTCCCATTTTTTTGGCCGACTGTACATATAATAATAAATGTAATAACATTAAAGTAATGTCAGCTACTGAATTAATGGAAATATCTACTGAACCGTTTTAATACAGTAACATAACAGAACATTTAAATGGTAATATTTCACCTACAGAATACTTTAAGCATTAAATTTAAAATCAAGTATTCCAAAACAGTTCCAGAACTGAATTTCAACTTCATCGAAATTCAAAGATTTAGTATTCAATTCAAAAAACTTCCCGGACTTTTTCCAATTATACCCAGCCATATTCCATTGGAATCCGGGAATTATTTTTTTTCCATACAGATTTCACACAGGATGATGAAGTTTCTATGATACTTTACTTTGAAGTTAGATCACAAAAAGTGAGGGATTCCAGACGTTATATAAAGTTTTCCCAATGTAAATGCTTGCTTATGAATAATGTATGCAGAAGAAGTGGAAATGAAATTTGTAGGAGTCGAGTCCAAGTTCTTTGCAGTTCTCAGGAGGATTGTGGTGAAAAGTGTTAGCAATCCTTTTTTTTATTATTTTTTTTTATTTTTTATTTAAAAAGTTTTCAGGAATTTTATAATTGCTCTAACATCGGGTTAATCCTTTAGGATAAAAGTTTACAGACATCTCTTCCTACCGTTCTTTGTATAATTATTGGTGTATTTCTTTTTTATCTTCAAGTGTGAAATATATTTTATAGCAAAGTTTGCCTTTAAAATGTTGCGGATGAGTAGGTAGTAATGCATGGCTAGTTTAGGTCAAATTGTACCAAACAACATTTAATATTTTATTAGGTTAATTCTTAACAATAATGAATTAAATTTTTATAAAGTTAAAGAAAAAGGTGTATCATAACTAAGTGACATTGGTTGAAAAACTAATTAAAATGTATTACCCATGTCATAAGCATAAAAATTCAACTAAAATTAGTCTAAATTCTTCATGACCATATCATTCACATCATATTTTACTAATATTCTTTATTAGAAGGAGGCATTGATACCGATACGCTATCATTGATACTGGTTCTGCTGAAATTATAGCTTTTATGTTAAAGAAGAAAGTTAGTCTTTTGAATCTTTATCTGTTAAAAATTGTATCTTTTGGGTTATACTATGAGTATTGCCTTAGTTGCGATACTACTAGAATATTACGTTAGTTGCGATACTACTAGTATATTGTGTTATAAGTATGTTAGAATGATTTATTGCAAAATCTAGGATGGTTCAGGCATTTAAAATATTATTTTCCACAAATATGTTTCTGCTGGCAAATAAATATCGCCATCATAGCAGAAGAAAAATATTTGTTAACAGCAACAGGAAAGAGACATAAAAAGCTTTTCCTTTACAAAAGAATTTTTCTTTTCATAAAATTTTGCATGCAGCATTGGCTTTTATTGAATTTCATATGGAA